>JAPWLS010001962.1:0-75764 GCA_028551675.1 Tineola bisselliella | reverse complement strand
TATATATGGCTTGATTAAATATTAACACACTAAAATTTTAATTAAATATTAACACATTTTACTATGTTTATAACATTTTTCAATACAATTGACAAATGCGCTACTCACAAAACAGAGGCGCTGACCAAAATGTAACACACATCCGCTGCATTAATTTTTAATATAAGTGTTGTACTCACGCCACCCTGTAGTGCGCTTTGACTGTGTGCAGCCGTCCGTGGTGAGTGAGCGCGGCAAGGAATGCGCGTTAAAAATGTAAACTATTAATCGCAATGCATTTTCTGTCTTAGTTTCTGTATGAGCGAAACATAAATACATCCTATTAACACTAGAACTACCAACCGGTTAATATGACCGGTTTCAAAAATTCTTCACAAGACTTTTCTGTAAAACCTTACTCATTATTTTTCGTAAACGATTCTATTTTTATAATTCTACAATAAATTATATTCAATACTTTGCAAGCACAAGTCATCCGGTTATTTTGATACATTGGTAAAAATAGGTCATAATGACCGGCTGGTAGCTCTCTACAAAATTGCAATTTTACAGGAGAGCAATTTAATCATACAGTTTGTTTGTGTACATTCTTTTGTATTAAGTAACTCAGAAATCATTGAGTATTGGCGTCAAAAAATGTTTACCACCTTAAGTATCATAATTGCATGCACACATTAAGATCATAAGTTCTAAATGTCTATTTCAAGTTTGACGCAGGAAAATATGATTTTGACAGCCAAATGTAATGAGTGTGAAAGAGATCGCGCTAGTCTCACGTGTCATAAAAGTGCGATGTAAGATATAGTACGAAATAGCAAAATGCGAGAGCGATAAATGCCAAAAAGACACCCTTTCCCACAGTGACATTATGAATACAATCTCTACTAAAAGGACGTCTAAGCTTCTTGGATTGACCATAGGTAAAATTTTTTTTAATGGTGTGAGAATCAATCGCTCTAGGAGATGGACCGACACTACTATCAGGGTTTGATATATAGAAAACCTTCTTTGAACAAACTATAAAATAAATAAATTCTTTATTGCAAAAAAAATATGTAGTAATATTTTTTACATAGGCGAGCTTAATGCCGTCGGCATTATCTACCAGCTAAACTATAATAATATTTTTATTAAAAAATAAGAAAGAAAATAATAAAATGGAAACAAAAAATCTTTATTTAATATCTAGTATAGCCCTCAGCAGCTATGACGGCACGTAGTCTATCTCGCATAGATGCAAGAAGGCGCGCGCATAGATCAGTCCCTTTGATATCATCCCATACTCAGCTCCACTTTAATAGCATGGTGTCTGAAGCGTAGTCCAGCACGGTGCAAGACTCGTCGGATCGTCGGAGCACTCACATCATATAAAGCAGCAAAATAACTAGCTGGTGTGAAACCATTCTCTTCGTACCGCCGAATCATTTCTGTTACTTGCGCGGCGGTTAATATTACTCGTCGTTCTGAATAATTTTTATGATCTGTCATTTGCCCTTCTTCGCCATGCCGCTTAATCCAAAACCTCACAGTGAATCGCGATATATTGAGTTCTCGTGATATAGCACTGACTTCGAAGAGAAATATTATTTCAGCCCTTTGCTTCAGGGTTAAACTTGCCATTTTATTTCGTTTTAAAAATATCTTACGTAAAATTTTGCTCTGTCCAAATGACAATATTTTTTATAAATGTCATTTCAACAAATAAAGAAATGAGGTTCATCATTAGAAGGTTGTCAATAATCTCTTTGTTATATTCGATACGTCATATATTGATTAATAAGTAACTTGTAAAAGGTAATAAGTCTCTTGATATGGCATTTTAGACTTTAGTGAAAGAAGTGTGACATAGAATCTAATTTCAAAACTGGTAAACCTTTTTTGACGCTGGATGTAAGGTGTGAATGAAGTTTATTGAATAGATGGAGTTGCGCGGGAATGACGTGGTGTCATGCGGCGGGCTGTGTACCGACTGGCGTGTGCGCTGCGTGAGTGCAAGGTGCAGCGCGACGTGTAAGCATTGCGTCACCACAGATTTAACATCTCAAAAATACGTCGTCTCTGGTCAGAGTAGCGCAATATTGTATAAAAATATTCAAAAATTCGATCTCACAAACTACGATAATCCACTGTGACGTCACTTTCAAACAAAAAATGTTTTATTAATTTTAATAACAACCGTAAACGCGTACATGAGAACAGTGCACTATTTGTACTGTGAGATGAGTGTATTCGGTAGTACCGTTAATTAAGTAATGTAGAACAATGACTCAATAATGTTTTAATTTTTGAACGTCAATCTGTAAGGACCAACATTAAAACAAAGAACATTTATTATTAATATTTTTATTACAAATTTTCCATAAAAATGAGTGTTTACAGTGCTGTTATAATGTATTATTTGTGATTAATTTATCAGCAGTATAAATAATGTCTTCTTCATCAGATATATGTAAGGACTCGTCATTTCGATTTGTTCTCAAGTTTTTAAAGTAATTATGGTTAACAGGAGGAATGAATTTAAGCAGATCCATCATGTCTCTCCTTTTTTCCCTTGTCACAGTTCTACCTTTAGGATATAATAAAGGCTGATCTACATTTTTCATACTTTGTGGCCTACCTGCTACAGATTTCCTTATGTCAATTGACTCAGCTCTTATTTCCGTACTTTGAACAAGTTTCAACAAACTTAAGACAGTTTTAATATTTCTATTTTGCCCGGTACACGAATCAGAATATGTTATTATTTTTTCAAAGTTTGCAGCATAAGTTTTTATGTACCCACGAGATCCTTCAGTTTCTGGCCAAACACATATATGGCTTATATTTTTACCGAATTCATGACATCCGAAATTATAAACATATAAATTTCGCTTATAATAAGCTACAGATGTGGTCAGTTTAGGAAAGGCTAAGCTTTTTCTAAGTCGAAAGAAAATACGAAAATTATTTTTGATGCTGCGCCATTCGATCTGCAGCCAAAAAAATATGTAGTCCGTGTAATATTGGTAAAGTAAAAGTTAAAATAAATCCAATTATACTTTATTTTTAAAATAATTAATTCCACTTCACAAGTACGGGATCCTGCGGCAATTAGACTGTGCTTGACTAACTCATTTTACTTTAATTCTGGTAAGAAGGCACTAAAATTTGACATTATCATGTATTTAAGTTGGACAAAAAATTTATTAAAATTACCTATGTTTAAATTGTTACGTTGCTTTCTTTCGTTAATTTGAAGAAAGAAACCACATGCCAAAATACAGTAATAAAAACCCTTTCCAAAGTACTAATTATATTCTTAAAATAATAATTACAATTCGTTAAAATTTCACCTGCTGAGCGAAAATAATACATAACTGTAGTTCTAGTTGTCAATTGTTTCAATTGTGAGAATAAATGCCCCTGCATAAAAGAAATTTCCATTTAACATTTGTTTTAAGTCATAACTACTTAATATAATATGTAGAAGAAATTAATACACAAAGTAACTAACTTAAGATATTACTCGTATATTTTTTTATGAACTAAGTAGTTTAATCCGGCTCATAAGGTTAGTTACTTCGCATTTCGGTGACATAGCTTAAAGAAGAAGCATTAGGACTACATCTAATCATAATGAAGAAGAAAACCATAAGAGATAGAGCTTCAATACCATGATTTTCTTGTGCAAGCTTACTGAAATAAAAAAACGCAAGTATCTGCTATTTAATAGGTGGGTTAAGCGTAACAATATTTTAGACAGTCAAAAAGTTAATATAGGCAGATCATTTGGAAAGTAAATGTCTATTGTGTAACCGAGCCACGTTTTGTTTTGTAATTAGTAACTTTTTGTTTCATTTCTCTCCGGAGTTTATTACTCGCTCATGGGGACAAAATGTGTTGGGAAAATACGTGTTCGTTATATACATAATCGCACAACTGCTCAGATTGCGTTTTAGCCCTTCCATTAAATGTATTTTTTGTTTGTTGAGAACAAAGGTACATAATATAATTCTGTTGATTTGTTAGGGCTTCCTTGTTTTCCATGCGACCGCAACTCGAGTGGTGTGTTTGAATATATGATGAATAAATTATAATCTACATAATTGGTGAATTTGCGTCTGCACGATTCACTAACACGTTATGCATAAAAAATAATATAACATGTATTAACTAATTTAAAATACTCCATGCGGCTTTTTGATGTAACATCACGATGGATTGTAAAACAATCAGACGTCTCTACAAATACGTTTAACACATATTGACATCTGGGAGCATATTTTTATATTGGTAGTATAAAATTTTGCAGATAAAGAAAAAGTATCATTAACAATCTAATGAGTTATATTTAGAGGGTCTCTGACATCTGGAGATAGAGGTTATCGAGTTAGATTATTCTCCAGAACTTATATTTATTTTTTCATTAGTATCGACTAAGAAAAAAAAAGTATTATATTATTTATAGATATAGGGAACGACAATAAAAATAATTACAACATTTATAAATTATTGATTTATAAAGTATTTATTCAGATCTACATTTGTCTTTTTAAATTCTCATTATTATAAGTTTTAAAATTTATCAATACGATTATGGCATATCATGTACAATCCATTGATACCCTTTGGAGGATTATATTAAACTATATATTTTACGAGCTCGAGATCCCTGTGCGCACGCGCAGCTCAGTGCGTGACCATAGTAAAAAATTAATCGCGTGTAAAAATTGCCATTGTCATAATCGTAAATTATGAAAGCAATAACAACAGAGTTTAGGCATTTTGTGACGCTTCAAAGACGAAACATAAACGATTTTAGCAAATGTGTTTTTGTTTATAATCGAATCCTACAATGAACTTCGCAAATGCGTGCATCGTTTGGTTTGCTTTAAATTACCTTTTTCATTGTTGAAATCAATCATATTAGAAAGTGTTAAGCCTATTTCGTATATGCTCGCGGGTCTAGGCCAATGGAGCAGTATTACAATTATGATGATGAGTGGTGATTATCGGTCTGTTCAGTTTGAAACAATTACAATACAAATCTGAGTATGTATTTCTATGTAAACGAACTTTTAAAAGCTGTTTTTGATATGACAGATGTGAATAGCAACAATTTCTTACCCTGTATTTTCTTACTAAAGCCCATTCTGATTGAACTAACCGATGGCAAACTTTAAAAAGTTAAAAAAAGTTATGGGTGTGATTTTATACTTTATTTTAAGAATATATTCATTTTCATTGCCACACTATTAATTATTGTTCTAACAGAAATCTACAAATCCCAGTATGTATTTGGATTGCGTCTAAATAGATATGGAGGAATGTAAAAATTTATAAAACTGGGGTTATAAATCTACTTCAATAAGCTTATGAGTAATTTTAATTTAAGTCATAAAATTAATTGAAGTTACTATTCGAAAAATATGGGTACGGTAATTTATAAATGACGATTTGCGTCTCAAAATTATGAAGTGTGACAAAAATAATAACTTACTTTATTGCTCCTCACTTTCTTAAGGAATTAATCGACATATGTTTTCTATAACAATAAATGAGGCATAACAATTTTGAGAAATTATTTCCTTCAAGCGTAAAATGAATATTGTTTGTATGAAATTTATATTTATGGAAGACTTTAAGTTAAAACTAGAGAAAACACCAGAAAAAATGTTATTACCCCTCACGGGCTTATACGGTTTATGTTATTTTTACTTTACTGGATTTCTTTATTTTTACCTACTTATTTTAGGATATTTGTTTTACCTGGATTATTATTCGCAAAATATATTTCTTATGACATGACCTATCTCGTAAATTTTCAATGTTGAAATATAATATTGTTTAGACAACGATACTGCTGATGTGTAATATGAATCCCTATCTCAAGGTAATGCATAAACGATATGGGGAATAAATAATATTAATTTATATTTGTTTTACATTATAAGCTTCTAGAAACTACTTAGGAATTTTAATAAATATATCAAATTTATTTATATTATGTCTAATCCAATGTCTCGAAGCCTTTAAAGTCATTTAAATTAAATCATGATTGTGAATAACCTAAAATAAATAGAAAACTATTTCTTAATGACCTCAACATTTGTTTCATAAAAAAAAAGTATATACATAAATATAATAAATACTAGGAAATGTACCCACTTACTTGTAGGTACATCTAAAGGACTTACATAACAATTCAAGATCCCAAAACTTAGCTCTTGGCTATTAATGCCTAATCACTAAGGATCACGCACGTACTAAAACACAATTACTGTCGGATTAAATATACCTGCAACTTGGATTCGAGTACCTGTGTTGACGGATTAGAGAAATATGTACAAAGAAATTGTATATATATTACTATACTTGAACATGAAATACATTAAGAAAAAGCTTTGGATAAGATGTTATACTATTCTGTTTTAAAAGTAAATAATTATGGAACATCTACTACTATGAACACGGTTTAAATCTGTTAAGCCGTTCATCATTTGGGCAAACACAACTGGATAAAAGCAAGTATATATGTAGATGGAATTAATAAACAAAGAATATAGGCTGAACAGAAAAAAGGAAAACAAGTTTGTCTTCCTTTAACATAATACTGTTCCTGTAATTAGATTTTATGCTCCAAAGCTCGAACGAGTGCCTCCGGACAGAGTAGTCATGGACTGATGGTTAAACGACTTTTGTGTAACAACAATGACGTCACAGCCTAATATAATTTTAGACGATAAAATGCATAGGACACTTGAATAATTATATTATAGTAATTGATAGATTATTTATAACAGCTCTTTTATTTATAGCAGTTCGTACTATAAGTTTACTTCTACTTCTAATCCATGTGGTTTTAGCTGTATATTAAAAACGGATGCAAATAATAATTTAAAATAGCAATTATTTTTTATTATTGGGTACAAAGCGCCATCTACTGAGATCCATTAATACTAACAAATAAAAGTAGCAAACGAAGAACGATAAACTATCAGAACTCCCGCAAGATGGCGCTAATGAAATCTATACACAACCTTTATTATTTCTATAAGTAATGATAAGTAGGTACATTATTTATTGATATTTAAAGACGAATTATAGTCTACTATCGTTTATTATAATAGATATTAGGAATGCCGATACATAGATTTTGATTGATTTGTTGATTGATTGATTTTGATTTAAAATCGTATAACCAATTCATGTTAAACTAACTGTAAACAATCATATCACCTAATTATCTAGAAATATTAAACACAAAGTTTTGTACAAAAGTTTTTCCATCCGTAGTAGCAATTTATTTTTATTTTTCGTTTGACTGACGAAAAGCAGTCAATCCCTGAAGGGGCTCCTAGCTGTGGTTTACATTTCTATGGAGCAACTTTTGGTAAAATAGTTTCACGAATTTACCTACAAGTATTATAGTTTGTATTCAAATGTATAAATCTTTCTTTTAATATACTTTATAGTCATTTCATGTCACTAAAGGATGCTTTCTTAAACATTTATTGCAGAATAATATTCGAACTTAAATTAAGCAATACTTTAATTATCACAATTATAAAAGTACAATAATAACAACAATAGCACAAAGACTGGAATATGTGTGAGAAATATCGATTCATTATTCGTTGTAGCAGATTTTCTAATTGGAAATTACCAGTGTAACTTATTCCTTGGACTTACAAACCCAATTTGATTATCACTAGCTAATTGCAATGTCTCAAATAAATATTTAAAAATATAGCATCACTACTGTTAAAAATGTAATAGGTATCTTGAAGAAGTATAAAAGGCTTCAAAGAAAATTAACTTTTCGAATTCTCAGACAAACAATGCTCAAGTGACGGTAAGTATTTGCATAATGAACATGTATCCCTAATCCCCTATTAAACGTTTAGCATCCCTATCTTTTGGGTTAAGTTTTAATTGAAACCGGGAAAAGGTACCGAGTTTTAATGAAGTTGTGTATTCACGACTGTTATTCATACGGAAACAAAAGGTACCTATGTGATAGTTTTAGAATTTAATTTGTATTCAAATTTCACAGATTAATGAACAATACGCTAATTTAATGTATGGGAAGGAAGGTTAAGGAAAGGATATAGGAAATTAGAAATAAAAGATATCCAAACATGTACAGTAATATCTTGGCTTATTACTTAAGTCAAATGAACAACGGCGATTTCATCGGTTTACTATCTCGTTTATTTTGTTTATTTCAATCCTACGTGTCAAAATATTTACAACCAACTCTTGGTGATTAACCGCCTTCCTAGAAATTATCGTTGTGCCTCCGTGTACAATAGATTACGCGGATACATAAAATTCTGTTTTAAGCCAGGTCGTAATTTCGTTACTTTTAAGCGCTACCACACGGCAAGGTTTATGTTCAACTGACCCCCATTAATTTAGTTCCCAAGATAGTTGTTCGGTTCACAAGGATCCACAGGTCTTAAACTAATACTAAGTTATCTAGTTACTTAGGTAAAGTGTCACTACAATTTAGGTAGTTTAACCTATACATTTATGAGACAGTTATTAATATTAGTTCATAAACTTACGACATGCTATCGAAATCCGGGCTAACTACTCCAACATGTCAAATGTTTATAGATACCTACAATCCACAAAATACAGGCAATATTATACAATATATTACGTCCATCTCTTATTTTTAACCAATTAGGTGTAATAAAAGTAAATACTGATTCATAAAAAAATGGTGAAAATGACTCTTAAGATGTTACAGCTAACCTTTTGAAAATTGTACAATACAACCTCCGTATTTTTTCTTTTAAAATGATTTCCTAATTCAAATATAATTTATGGCATTACAATTATTATTTAATTATTTAAACATTTCAAAGTACCTAAAATAATTTCCTTTCCCACAAAATAGAGGAAGCATTTACTCGTGCACAACGTGAATTATTAACTATGATTAACCTTACTGTTTACGTGTTTATAATACTTAGCTTTAAATTGTTACAGTTAGCTTTGACACGTTTTTCTTTTGAGTTTATAGTAAGTTAGCTTTATGTTATGATGCCAAGCATTCCCTTTTCAAATGAAATAAATATAACGAGTGTAAACGAAACGACAAAACTACAGTAAAAATGAGTTAAATATACCAGATAAGATGCCAGGAACACAGATGTTACTATGCAAAGTTTTAACCAATATTTACCATTGCAAATCAGTATTTTTTAATTTAAAAGAAATTTGAATTATTTTTGTCTGTCGTTTTGTTCCTTTCGCCACGAGATATACGTACATATGGAGTTAAAGGTATACCTACATTTGTATTTGGAAAACACTATTGTGTCTTAAAAAACACTAAAATAATACAGCAGACTGGAATTAAACATAGTAGATATGTATTATAATAGAGGAGAATGTATTGTACAAAGATCGTGCACATTGTAGAATCATCTTACATTTAAATGCATATAATACAATTTGGTGTCATGGTTCGTTAAGTAGTAGTGCACGGACGTGTGTCTTAAGATACTGTACCACCGTTGCATAACCGCGATTTTAATTGTATTATAATTATACTAAGTAATTACGTAATGTACGACCAGGTGTAATACTTCCGATTTTATGGTCTTTTCATGAATACTGGCAGAAATTATTTGACGATAGTGTGGGAAAACAATTGCTATCGAATGTAGATTATTTCAAATTATGAAATTATAATGATGCGATATTTTTTAATTTTAAATAAAATATAATATGTCATTTTCCGTAATATTAATTACAAAAAATCCAATAGATAATTTGTCATTGTATTGGTCTTAGTTTAAGTTATAATTACGTAATTTAATTTTAGAATTAAGTTATTTGAAATGAATAGATCAGTTAACATGATAGTATAATTATAGGTGACATTCAACCACCTATTTAGTACACAAATACACAGTTGAATGGAAATTAACATTTATAGTAAAATTCAAAACTTATTAACAAATCAATATTTAATTAAACAATTATTACATTTAAAAGTTACTGCTATCAATCTCACTTTTTAAGTACTTAATTAAAAATTTCAGCTGTACCTCTAACAGAGTAGGTATATCAAAAGTCTGATTTGATTAACATAGTTGCTGATGCTCACAAAACGAAACATATCTCAAGCTCATAAATAAAATAGAATCATAAAGTTGTTGTGATGCGAAATAGCCAACTAAGAAAGTACTAAAAATCATGACTTACAGTAATCCCAAAGAGAATCCACCTCCATATGTTTTCATTTAGAATTTACGACAGTAAACAACGCGTAACATTGTCGCCATTTTTACTGCACATATACTTAACATTTAATAATAATTTAATGTATTAAATACATTGTTACGTATAACTTTTCTATCGCAATATTAATAAAATGTATAATTTTATTATTAAAATGTTGTTACAGTAGATACGGACCATGTAAAATTACTCGGATCAATTTTCAATTAAATTTTGATCTTTATCTGCGTGATCAGAAGCCATATAACATTGGTTGCTTCTGAAAATCTATATTTATATATATTTTGAAAAGAATAAGTCAAATATATAACTTTTAAAGAGAATGGCTGATACAATTTTCTTTTATATAACGCGATAAGCGTTCTATTAACTGCAACCCCAAACTGCATTCAGCGTGACAAATATCTCGCATTGCCAATGTTGTATATATTTCTTAATGAGTTCAATAAAATATAATGTGTGAAAACGTATGAGTACGTATATATAAAATAACTGATTTTTGTTTTTGTCAACAGGGCAGCCTACAACATTGATTTTTATGTGTTGGTTTCAAAAATAGGTTATATGTCTACGTATATCCTCGAATTTGGTATTCAATGTTTAATGACTTACTTCAAAAATAGACGTAGTAGGTAAGTCTTTTCTTAGAAAAAATAAATACATCTACAGGTATTATTTTATAGACTTAAACCGTGCTACTGCAATAATTTCTTTTACTGAGCTAATATAACTTTTATGGGTTTTCTACGACTTTGGGAGCAAGGTTTTAAGAGTTTTTTTTTTTTTAAATAAATGAAGAACTTTAGTTTTCAATTTTCTATTGAAGTTAAGTCGATTAATTATTATTGCTATTTCATTTCGAAGTGTATAAAAATGCTACTGAATATTTATGAAATGGTAACTTAACAAACGTAACAGCCGTAAAGTAATTTAGTTGCATTTCGGAATCAAAGTGGAAGTCGCCGGATTATAGGTCAATGAGGTCAGTTTATCATAGACTGAGTTAATACACTTTATTTAGAAAAAATAGTACATAATTATTATTAACTCCTTAAGATTTTGTAACATTTTAACGTATAAAAACATTCTATATACATACATTCATATCACTTAGTTGTCAGATAAAAACTAGAAAGCGCAATTTGAACTGGTCAATAAAGCAATTTTCTTGATAAAGAAACTGTTGTGTACAAACAAGGTAGGTAGAAAATAACAATTTTTCTGTCTTTGTTGAGCAGCCATGGGCGACAGATTGGCGGCACACCAGGGTTGACAACTTCTTTATAGACTACATCCATAATAAATATTTTCGCGCTTGTTTTGAAGTATTGGATGAACATTGTTTAACGGATCATTATAATATCAAGTGTTTATATTTTATCATTGAGATTTATAATAAAAAGGAGCTATTGAGGTCGATTTCGTCATTTGGATATTTAACATTAATTTTTGATAATAAAAAAAAGAAACTGCAAGGGGTAAATTGTGTATGTTATAAATTGCAAAATCTTTTTGATACTGTCTACGATGGATTCGTCACACAAATAACACTACTTCTAAATTAATACAGTAATTAGGTCAGGCAATGTGTGCGAAGACTAAATTAGTTTGTTTACATATTCCTTCTATAAATATACTCATAATAATATTAATGTAAATAGATTTTATACTATTTGGTAACAACCCTACCAACGACGAACAAAATCAATATAAGACATTTATTGTTCCACGTTTGAATTCAGATATCAATAATAAATATAAAGTTTTAATTCAAAGAACTTGTGAATTATTTTATATGAGAAAAGGTAAGGAAGTATCATGCGATTTTTTTAAATATTCAATCAGACATCATTAATCTGTGAACAATAAAAGTACTTACAAAAAAGTACTAAGTTAACTATGTTTCTTATTGAATTGTCAATTGAAAATGGAACCATATCCAATTTGGCCTTAATAATATCAAAAGTGAAACCGATGGGCATCTCTTTCTGTTTACGCTTCTCAGCTAATAGTCACATAAATTATACAAATAAATAACTTACCCATTAGAATTAGGCTGTTCTTGATTTTCTTCAGGCTCATTGCTGACGATGGATTCTAGCATTTGTATTTTCAACATGATTGTAACATCACATCACATTTTATTTCACACACAATATTTTTATATCAACACTTATTTGGACATTACCCACTATTTTATCCTGTAACAAAAGAAAAATATATGTTAATAATATAAAATTCATTTGAAAGTTTTAATTTACAGATGTAGTAGCGACGAGTAAATAAATATCCAACATCAATAGCGTCAATTTTACGCGGACAATTCAGATTCGTCTCCCGGTCCATAAAGAAATGAAATATTTTTTTGACACCTTCTCCAAAGAAAAAGCACTTTCAAGAACAAAAACAGAATTCATAACCTAAAAATACATTATTTTTTCTACCTCTGCTTTAGTACTAAACCACTAATCATTCAAAAGTTGAGATGGCATACTAGTAAAAGATTTCTTTTTTCATTTAAAAAAGAATATTTTTCATGACAGTAATAAAACTGTAACCAACTTTATTTGCCAGTCATTATGGTTAAAACAAACGAGTTTTTCTTAAAATTTATGACCATTTTAATTTGAGTCATAACTCTTTAGATATTTACTGTCTAACTAAATAAGTACCGAAGAATTTTGTTTAGATAAATATTGCGTTTACAGAACGCCCCAAGACTCAAACGTAAAAGCGTTGCGATGAATGTGTATAAATACTCATAATTCAATTATTAATCAAAATTCTACGTAAACATTTTTAAATTCAATAAAAACATTACAACGTTACCAAACTTTATTTCCTCTTAAAACGGTTTCAATAATTGAGTTTGACGGAAATACTTGATAAAATTTGATTGAAGAGGTATTGAAAAATATTTTACTTCAAAATTGATTTATCAATTCTAACGAAACCTATGTTAAATAGTAGGTCTCTGTGCGTACAATGCTTGGCGCAGGTCCGTTACACAGATGTCCCGGGGTTAGGTTATGTCACGTAAGTATATTACATACATTGGCTGTCGTAGCAAATATTTATTGATATAATTATGTATTTAAAAAGGTATGTATTTGTTTCTCTGTATATCATAAAAGTAAGGTATATGTATTTATTATTAATATTATTGTCATTATTTCGAATGTATAAATATTTGAATGTACTTTCAGCTGTTTGATACCTACAACTACATGCATTATGTCAGCTGATACTTTTCAGAAAAAGTAAGCGGAGATAGTGGAGACTAGTTTTTATAATGTATTTGTTTCAATATTATGTAGGCACGTGAATGGATTACTAAGTAAAATATATTACAAAGGAAAAAGTAAAAACATATACATTGTACTTCACTCAGTCAAATGAGAAAAGTTTCTTCATCAGCCAAAGTGTACACTTAAGAAATTTTATTGTTATAAGTAAGTTATTAAACACACATAAGCATTAAGTGCGAAAATAAATATTAGTTAAGTTTGTAAAACATCTTACAGTTTGTAAGACATCTTGAATTCTACTCGAACTGCACACAATGATGGCGTTGGAATGTACTATTGTACCATTTGTACTTTAAAAAGGCTTTAATAATAAATAGTAAAAAAATTTGATATAAATAATATTTTCCGTCTTATGAAAATAAAAGTGAATAATCATTTTACGAAAAATTCTTCATCATTTAATGTAATTAATTTAATGAAGCGCCTGAAAATAAAAAGCACAAACAAAACGCGTTACCTTCTTCATATAAATAAATCCTAATTTCCTTCGTGCCTTGTTTTTCTACAAGCTTTAAGTCACCTTTACGTGACCGTGGTCTGACCCCAATAATTCTAAACTGTGACATCAAATTATGTATTACATTTTTTGGGAAACTAATTTCCAAATATTTATTAAAAGCTCTTTATCATTGTAAAACAAAAGCCAACAAGTAAACTGTCACTAACTTTAAAGATTTACGGTTTATTTTGTAGTAGCTTTACTTTTGAGCTTTACTTATTAAAAAAAAAACAAATGACAAAAAAGCAGGTGTCAAAGTGCCTTCATCGGTGGGGGCGAGATCTGTATAGTACAGTCTCAGCGTGCAGGGCATTGTAGGCTGAGAGAGTGGTGCTGCCTCTCTCATCCTACATTACCTCGTGAAATCATAACCAAAGAATTACACGTACTGATTAAATTTAGAACGACGTGGTTCAGCCTTTTTTTTACCCATAAACCACGCCACTGTAGCACTGCCGCACGAGCTTGCATTACAGCTTACCGTGGAGGCATGGACACCCGACAATGTGCTTTTCAATTATTTCTATATACTAAATTGCAACTCAAAAGGTGATTGTGTGATATAAATAAATTATTCTTAAAATTATTTCGGCCAACGCTTAATTGAATTTCAGCTATACAATTTATTCATATATAAAAAGAGGACAAAACTAAATAATTCATGAATTACAATTTTAATAATGATGTTTAATTCTATATTTAATTATCTAATTAGACTTTAATAATTTATAATATTTTTATTTACATAAAAATACATTTTTCGAACGCATCTTTTCTTCATATTTAATTTCCAACGAAACCGTTTAAAATTTTCATTTTTAAATAAATAACTTTTAAAACCTATGAATATTTTGGAAAAACTCGATGAACATACATATATTTTTGCATTATTTACTGTTTATTTAATTTAAATATCGAGTTTCAAAACCTATTTTCTTCCTACCGTCACTTCCTTTATAAAATAAATATGATAGATATTATTTCATTACATAAATATTAAATACCAATATACTGTTAAATTATAACTCAAAATAATGTAACGTTTTGCTTAAAATTTAGGTTAATAGCGGTAACCTTCATTTTTTTAAAGAAAAAAATCCTTAGTAAATAAACAAAAGATTCTTGTGTTTAGTAATCCGTGTTAATAGGAACAATATAGTAATGAGTGGTTTTAGTGATTTTTTAATTGTGACCAAAACGTTTGTTAAATATATAGTATAATCTTCAGGTAAAAATGAAGTAAATACATTGAACGTTATATGTGATAATTTCAATCCAAATCAATGAATGATACAGAAGTCAAATCGTCCAATGTAATCTAGTTTCTTTTTAAGATAAATCTACATTTTTTAGCCTTATTTATAAAGTCATAGTAAGAATATTTATTGAAATATCTTAGTTGACATTACTAACGCACTTAAACAGAGATATATTTATAGTTTTATTAGGATTTTAAAAATATATTTATTTCACAATATTCCAGTGATTATTAGTTATTACCTATAATTTAGATCGTTAGGAAGTACATATGTACGTATAGAAGTTTGTATAATCTCTTTCTAAATGGAATTATCTAATACATTTCTTTATAAAACATTTTAGTATTTTTTATTTGCATATTTCATAATTTAGTGATTATTTTAATTGATCCCAGATTTTTTTATATTATTATAAAAAATGGGAGTCAAAGTTGTCTTCATCGTTGGGGTGGGGCTAACGACTGCATGCATTTTAAATCTGCAGGTGCTCCCAATCTGAGGTAGATAAGAAGAATAGACAAGAAATTGATTTCGCCAGTGTTCTTGTCTCACTGGCTTCACGTGAAGAAATGGACTCCCCTGGAAACAGCACCCGAGTTTTGTATAAATCTTAAAATTTTTCGAAATGTCGATTGTGAGATATTGGACGTATACCTGAGTCTTTTGTAATATTTTTTTTGTAAATAAATGTCATAAAAAAAGCAACCCAAGTGCATTGTTAATTGACAATGGATACAGAGCGTTGCAATTGCGCCGCATCACGGCAACATTATAGCTGCATCAGTCAGAAATGAGGCGACACGACGGATGGACGATCTTAATTTTATAAATACATTAAAAACATTAATAAACACCCAGGCAGAAGAATATAAAATATCCTATTTCATTAATTTATAAAAATAGAATCAAATAAAACGAATATAATTAAATATTGTCACATAAACAGTATTTATCTTAACTTCAACGGCGAATAAACATTTATGATCATAACACATATAATATTAATAATGCGGGACGTCGTATGTAGGTACCTACATGTATGACGTTGCGTGCATTTGTCAGTTTCATACATTACAAACGACCTACGTACGTCAGGTAGCGTACATAGATGTGTGTCTGACCTTTATTATTGTAGTAATAGCACAACACTATTAATACTAAGCTGAAAAGAACGAAAACCGCAATAAACTAGGAATATGGGCGACATTCTTTATCTTATTAAATTTTATAAAATGACGGAAGAGAGATATTATCACATTATTGTTTTCATGTAGATAATATTTGTATTGTAATAAAAGTGAAAATTGTTAATTTATATTTATATACTTTTAGTTTTCAGGGAAAGTTTTGAAATACTAGCCAAGAATATAATGGTAAAAATATTGAAAACATATTTAAGAAAGATTGTGTTTGTTGAAAAGTAAAATGCAGATTGCAATTCAGTCAACTCGATTCTCCGGAGAGATAGTTAACCCACCGATGCTCCGACTCTGACAATTTCATTCAACAGCTATGACATTAAGCTTATAGGATTAACGTGTGACTATGCCTTTGTAGCTGTTTTGAAATCATTATTGTTTAGTAGTTTTTAACTTCAAACATTTTTATAGTATTTCTGCAAAATCGGCTACCTTCAAGCTGAACCTGTAATGCTACTTGTTATATTTATAACTTTCCGACATGACGTAATTTTATATGTTACAGAGATAAACTTTAGTCGTAAAATAATATAATATTATTGCCCTTTGCATCTTTAACCAAGACAACTCGTAATGAATTATAATCCGCTTGTAAGTGCTATTTCACATTATTATTATAGTCATCAAATGATGAGCTAATTTCTCTTAGAAAATGATTTATTAGTTTGCACAGGTACTTTCGTAAAAAACTATATTTGGATATGATTTCAGAATTTCTCAATTCACTAGAGGGAAAACTCTCACACAACAATTGGGATATCATCCAAAACTTTTTCCAATAAAAGGTCCAATTTGGCGTTTATATTTCGTGCTCAGGCATTTATATAAATAATAAAATATAGTTTTCTTAACAAGAGTAGGAGGAAGTAATAATAGAACAATGTAATAAATTAATATCTATATATATAAAAGGAAGTTGTGTTAGTTACACTAATTATAACTCGAGAACGGCCGAACCGATTTGGCTGAAAATTGGTGGGGAGGTAGCTTAGGGCCGGGGGAAGGCTTTAGGATACTTTTTATCCCGTTGGATATAAAGGAAAATCGTGTTAGTGGCACTATTTATAACTCAAGAACGGCTGAACTGATTTGGCTGAAAATTGGTGAGGAGGTAGCTTAGAACCAGGAAACGGAGATAGGATACTTTTTATCCCGTTCGACCGCGTTCCCGTGTGGCGTGACATAAAACGTCAAAGGGAATAAAAATTGTTACATAATTAAAATACAATTGTCACTTATGTCATTGTGGTTGAAAATAAACAGCTTTTCATGTTAAAACTGCATCTATATTTTATTCATAATGCAAATAACGATGTCTATCGGCAAGTATTGTATTGAACAATCATTATGGCAAGAAAACGTACGTATTCTCAGAAAAAGTGTCGAGAAACATGACATCGGGAAGAAGGTGAAACAATCTACAAGTTTTCTTTACAACTACGTAGCCTTGCTGGTTATTGCGAATTTGGGTACACCCTTGGAGACTATCACGATAATTTAGAGGAATGTCCAGCCAGAGGCAAACGCTGTAGGTTGTGCGGGAAGAACAACCACTTCTCAAAAGTGTGCATTAGTAGCGGCAAAGGAATGCATAAATAGTTTCGAACGAGACGCCTAGCATGACACAACACGTCTAGCGAATCTAGAGACAATGAAAGCAACCAAACGTATCCAGTGAATAAAAAAGATTCGCCAACTAAGGTAATGATACCAACTAAGTGAAATGTTGTTTGGAAGATAAATGCGCACTACGTTTGATCTTATTAAGCTAAGCGTTAAGGAAGATCTTGAATGAGTTGGGTTATTCCAGGAACTCAGGTCATCAGTTAAAGAAACTATTCCGCCAGAATATTCGATTGGAGACATGGTCTGGGTTAACAAATCTATAGGGAAAGGCTCTGAACCAGGGATTACATCAAAACGCACCGGGCCTTACTCCTATCAAGTTGAAATGAACAATGGAGTAATCAAACGGGTAGGTATATTGTAATACCAATAGGTGAATTACGCATGCTCTAAAATAAAGTCGCAAATTGCGTCTTCATGTCTGTACGAGCTAATCTCATAAATTACTGAAGGAAGATTTATTCGGTTTCCACCAATAGGTTATTTATTGTACGAGGAAGGTTAAGGTGAAGAATTTATGAAGGGAGCCATGGTGATGATTGTCTGGGAACAACAACAACAAGCATTACTTTAGCTGGAAGTAGTCCAATAGTTATTCAGAATCGCAAGTACTTTTTCAAAGAGAAAAACAAATGAGCCGGTATAGTGGGAGCTATTTTTCAAAAAGCTGTGAGTTTAATTTAAGAAATTAAGAAACAAAGCAAAATTTGAATATATTTATTTATTTATTCATCAATTCATCGTAAATATGTTTTCATTAGAATCGAGATTTTATTAAAAGGTTTCGAATTCTTTAATCAAAATAATTGCCACTTCTGACGATTTATTCAGCGAGTCGTTCTAGTCTTCAAGTTTCATTCATTAGCGGATAAGAGTAGCGAAGGCGGTGAAATAAACCTTTTTTTTCAAGTTAATTATTGAAATATTTTTAAATATCTACCCCCAGTACTGCAGTGGCAGAGTGTTAGCCCACCAATCTCTTGGATGAAGGTACGTTCTTCGATTTACATTTAAAGCAAATAGTAATTAATTTTAAATTAAAAAAGTAAGTTTTTATGAGTAGTCATATATTATACATAGTTTGCGTCAGGGCATTGTATATATATGTATGTATGTGTTCTATTGTATTAATATTGAAATACAATTCGGAAAATAAAAACATCAATACATACAACCTTTTACAAAAATCGCCCTACTTCTAATGAAAGGTAAGTAAAAATAATATATACAACACTTTATATTCAAAAGGTCTCTTTAAAAGCTCTCAATAAATACTTCATATTCGTGAAGCTAAAATAACTTTTCAAATATCAGAAAATGTATTCAAAACACGAACACGAGTCTGCAATAAGTCCAAAAGTTTTATTTTTTATTGAGCAGGAAACTATTTAACGTCCAATGAAAGGGCTAATATTGTATCTTTCGATTAACTTTTTGATTAAATTTTTTAAGATTTTTGAAACACATAGCCTAAAGCTAGCATTCGAAAACCATCGTCTGCGATTATCATATTATGCGATATTTGTGCGATTGTCATTGTATACATACATACAAGATAACGCCTGAATTAACAACCAATAAACATGAGACATAAAAAATTAAGTCTCAACGCCCGAGACTATGATGGTTGTAAAGTTTTGAAATGTCACGGTATATAAAATCTTTTGATTCAGTTTAATTATGTGTTTATTTGAGTGAATACAGAGCAAATTAATATTACTTAAATATTCATATTCATTATAGTATATTTGTATAGTATAGTCACAAAACATAAATAAACGTAATATTTTAAAAGTAATTACTTAATTTAAGAGTTAGCGTCTAACTGATTTATGTCGTAATTGCTTTCTGATGAGAAAATTTACAATTTTGTTAATAAAATATTAACTTTACGGAACTCATCGCGAGATTATTTTATAAAATACGCACTTAGGTACAATACTATAGATAGAACAAATTGTTTGGGTTTCAATTATTCATATTAAAGTTACTTCTGGAAATTTATGATATTATGAAATCTGTTACATCACAGATTTAAGTTTTTCAAGTATAACTCACATTGAGCTGATGACAAAATTATGATATGAAAAATAAACTTATTAAATATTGAATTTTTAATTAATATAAATATAATATAATAATATAAATTAATTAATTATTACTTAATATAAACTTAAACACGAGTCATTTGAATTCCACGATGATATCAAATAGATGAATAATAAACGAAACTATTGTGGGAGTTTGAAATTGATAAATTAAACAGTATTGATAAAAGCTAGTACCTACGCGTCTTCCAAAGAAGTACTGAAGATGTCGGATGTTCACGTTTATGATCTCAACAGTCAATGCTTAACAAACTTTATGACGTGTTTTATCAGCGCAGCATCACAAATACTGAGCTATGTCAACACATTAATCTGGTAATTATTTTTTTTCTCAAATTATAGTTTTTTTTTGATTATACCTACATTTTAAAATGTAAAACCGTTTGATAAATAAAATAGTTCTATCTTTTAATAATAATATAGAGGCAAAATTAAACCACAATATATGATTTTTAAATCAAAACCTACGTGCTAAATCTCACAAATTGTAATAATAATGTATGACGTCAATTGGCGTTTATAAGTACGAAACTCAAGAAGCTTATGTAATTTTATTATAAGCATTTTAGTCATTCGATGGCCCCTATGAATTTGCTTTTAAAATAATAACAAAATAGGTATACATATGTATAAACGTGATGCATTCTAATGTTACTGTAGCAGTTTTTCTACAATTTAATGTCAAATCAAGATTAATTAGAGAAAATTCGTGCACGCTAATATGCAATATTTGTGAATGGCGCCTTTAGTAAATTTATCGATCACATCCACGTATTCACGGTCGACTGATGTCGATGATTAAAAATGAAAACTCGATGCATCGATGTGAGGCCGTCCGGAACGAATATACTGATACTCAGGCGTCAACTATGTGTGTAGAATGGTTCCATAATTAGTGACCTGTAAATAAGGGACTTAGATTTAGTGTCATTCTATTCAGGTCTGTTATTTCATAATACTATATTTAATTATCTTTCTGATCTAAAATCGAAAATATATCCAAGAACAATATCCGCCACTTGTATAGATATGACGTAATTTTAGGCTATATCGTTTAAGAAATAATTGATGTATGCAATAAAACTGTTGTTAACCGATAAAGATCTTTTGTTCAATGACAATTTATTTTGTTTCGTTATTCAAAACGGCAAGAATAACCTTCCGTGTTTGTACATTTCTGTGACGGAAATTGGCAATAAAATAGGATTTTATGAATGGTAAACCATAAATTGATGTGATAGACGGCACCAAAGTATTCGGCGTTATATTATTACGAAAACTACATGCTATAGGTATATACTTATATATCTATCTACACAAATTTTATTCGAAGTCTGGATTTTCTTGTACTAATAATTCGATAACGTTTAAATTTTATTTTATTAATAAAGTAATTATCGCGTGACAACTGATACACAGTCTTTTGTACTTTGATGGAAGCTTAAATGATATCTGGTTGTATATAGTTATATATAAATATTTATTTATATGTTGAAACTCGTATCTTTCATGAAAAAAGCGTACTACTTCGGCAAGGTAACAAAAATGACGTCATTCATAGGCATGAAGGGTCGAGTGAAGGTGAATCAGTTCCGAGTGAATGCTTCTGAGGGACCCCCACATACTTTGATCGACGAGCCTGTTGCGCATACAAACTCAAAACTGACGTATGAGGATTATAAAAAATCTGAAATTATTCCTCATTGGTACTTTCAAGAAAATTGAAATCTCCCAATTTGTAACTATGCCCGATTTTAATTATTTTTTTCATAATCGTAATAATATTCTGTATATTCGATTGATATTTATGTATATACAAGTATGCCAAGCGGAAATAATGCTACTGAAATTTTATCTTAATTTCTCACTTTGTTTTGCGTCTAAAGTAGTCTTTTGTAGAACGTAATAAACTAACATAAAATATTATGACAGCGAGCATAATCGAATAGAGGGATCTCTTCTCTCTTGAGACAAATTAATAATAAAATGACGTAAATAACTCTAAAATAAATTAAATTATATCCCTTATCTCCGTACACTGAAATAACTTATTTCGTGGAATCATTTTACGAAAGTATAACATCCTCTATTAATAGGATCATCATTATCCAATTGAAAAGTATGAATATTTATTTAGTTATACCGTTATATTCAATTCACTCCCTATTATCAAATTATACACCTTAATTATTATTGTGCATTAGTGAAGCAGTTACATAATTTGTGTTTAAAAAAGAAAAGTTAAAATCCGCTAAAAACGAGTTCAACTTTCAGTCGAAATAAAAAGTGCTACTATGAATTATGAAGTAACGTTTCTGTTTTAAATAAAAACTTGTGCATATTTTTATAAAATGGAATAGGTAGGTACTATACATTTTCAAAGACAAAAACTTTATAGAAGTTAACTTCTCTTACGCTACGTGATCGTACATGAGTAATTCTTCTATGACATTTTATAAACGATTTTATCTAATTTTTCAAGCTGTTAGCCCAAAGACAATTTGGTAAAATTAATAATTAGGGAATGACCAAAATAAAAAATATAAAAAAGTTGTATCTAAAAAATATTTTTAAAATTTATTTGGAATATTCACAAAAATTGAAGTCGTCGTGTGAATCTAGCTCAGTATACATTTAATAGTTGTAGGTAAATGACAAATATATATATTCTACGCGATGTCAAACTCAAGAAAGGTGAAAAGCAATGAGATATTAGAATTTATTCACAGATCTTATATTATTACTTCTCATATTATATATTATGAAAGTTAATATGAAGAATTAAAACGTTTGATTGATAATATGTCATAATAATACAAATTTAGAACTACCTACATATTGTGTATTGGCGATTCCATAATCCCCTCAGAGTAAATTGATACGTAAATACTATTTTTAGAATTTGGATAAATTTAATAAATCGAATATTTTGATTTTTGTTTTTAATTTTAGATGCGTTCATGAAGAGTCACGTAGATGGTAACGCTTATTGAATTCAAGAAAAATAATAAAAGTTAATAAAATTTGCGACACATATTTTTCCGCTTGGATCGACGATAAATATTATAGTCTTCGTGCGCATAAATTTCGTGTGACAAAAGTGAGATGGGATCAAATTGACACTTTCATAGGTACTCTGATACTCTATCGTCAAAGTGAAATAGGATATTTTTTCATATTCCGAATAAAATATAACGATGAAAAATATAACAAACCTTTTATCCAGAAATATAACTTACATTGAATTGTTTATAATAGTATTAGGTATATTACATAATAATAATAAGTCACTAAAATTAATATAATACGCGTGTACTTACCTATATAACTATATTTTCGTTTAATTTTATTTTGTAACTCACAGAAAATGCGTGTTTGTTTAGATTCCTAATAAAGCAATCGAATAAACTGAGATAATCAAAATGTCAAATCTTTAATTATATTTTTACTTATCTATAATCTTTTATTAACTTGCTCTATACCATTATTTACTATATGACAGATAACAAAAATATTAATTTTCACATCTAAATTATTATTATTATCGATAAGAAAATGCTAAAGAATTAAGTTTGCGGTTTGTAAAAATAATAATTTTGGTACACATAAAAATATTTTATTATTTTTGGCGTTTTTCTATTAAAAAACTTTCTGGTATATCTTTAAACTATAAATAAACAATGACTAACATAGGTACCTATATAACGTGGTTAGAATAAGTCGAACAAATCCTTGTGGACTTTCTAACGAAATATTTAACACTACTATCGGCGTATGCGCATTGAATATTTATTATTAGTCACAACGAAACATCTATAAGTACTCACTACAATTTAGGCAAAGTATAGTCTCTAATTACACAAAAACATACATGCGATTTATTACAAACGAATAAGATTCAAGTTTGTCCGAAATTGCGTTCACTTGATGACAATATATTCGAGCATCGAATTGAAGACATATTTGGCTTGTATAATGTTTCATTGTTTATACAAGACATGTGCAATGTTGATTTTGGCGCGTTGGACCTTCACTTAATAATTGAAAGTAACAATTATTTTGAGATATCAATGTGACAACATCATGTTTCTGAATTGAAATGTAATAATCGTTCTTTTACTTCAATCACTACAAACTAATTTTTTACACACAAATAATAGGTTTAATTAGAGTAAATTAAGTCTCTATGTTTTTGCTTCCAGAGTCTAACGTTATTTATATAATTTTGTTAAATAATTAAAAATGTAAGCGTGTATTAACAGTTATAAAATATCATAACATTAGTAACTGTAGCCATAACGTTATGTTAACAAAACAAGCTAGTGTTTGACGAGCGATTGTTTGAATAATTCAGTCATTGTTTTGTAATAAAAACTTGATCTCACGCTCCAGTAGTGAGATATGAACTGAATTCACCTGTTTATTTCTGTGAAATTAAATGTGTAACCTTTATTTGTGTACAAGATCCATTAGTGCAAATAAATCATATACCTTATACATATATTCTTACATATGAAATGTTTTTTTATACTATAAGGACCACTAAATGATCAAACATAGGTATATATACATACTGAGGATTTCATTTTGATCTTATAAGACCTATACTAAGGTAAAGGCATTGACGGCAAGATTGAAAAACATCATAGTAATATTAGAAGTTATCACGAATATGATTTATTTTAATTATATATTTGAAAGTTTAGCAGCTATGTCGCCCCAGTAAGATAGAGATCATGATATTAGTCGAAATATTGCTTTAATTTGGTAATGTAGCGCCTACCTAAGGCGCTTAGACTAAGCATGTGAAAAATAATACGAATTTAATGAAATAACAGACAAATCAAAGGATTAAATTATCCCTGGATGCTCTCAATACCTACTTGTATATTTATATCCATATAAAACACACTCACGCTTAATGAGACGTGTAATTACCGATAAATACAAACAAATGAGAGAGGCATGTCGTCCCGTGAATATAGGTATTTTGGTTAGTTTAAAATTAATCTGTCACATTCAGATTTTATTGAGGTCGCTGTGGTTAATTATAGGTAAATTTGGATTTAGAACGTCCTAAAAATGTTTTTGAGGTATTATATAACCCGTAATTTTTGAAATTTTACTTAACTTTAAAATAGTTTATAAATCTAAAAAAAAGCTGAACTTAAACTGCAAAATCGAACAGTCTGTTGAAGCATAAGAAACGGGAACCTGTGATTTCGCTAAAGCTTTCTAGCTCGGTCGACCTACTTCATTTGTTAGGGCTGCTCCTAGTGGTAAATTAAAGACTTAAAATCAAAAAAATATTTATATGTCCTGATAGTCATAGTACAGGGATCCTAGTTTGGGATTTTTGGGAACATTGTTTTTATTTATTATTTGTAAGAAATCTCGTTAGCATTCTTAAAAACCTAAATATAATGTACCTACACGTAATATGTGGCCTTACCTTAAAAATATATAAGCTTATAAAGTATGTTTGAATAATTTCAGTTCATTACCTCAGTTAGTTACTAACATTTTACTGGATATTATGTCATTTTCATGAGGGTACAAACCAAATTGCCTAGATTGTATCTCAACAGACTTTTTCATTACATTAGTCCCTGTGGAAGTTAGAGGTCTATTCACAACAGTTACCAAATAAAGCTTGAATTTTTTGTTTCGTGTGAGCATTGGAATAGTACTAGGAGTAAAAGAGAATGCAGAAGGAAAGTCTGATCGAAGTTTGTGGTCTATAAAATTGTAGTATCTAACCCTACATTTATGGTAGCCTCTCATTACGTGCTCGGGATATCTAAGATTTACCTTTTATGAGTAAAAGGGGAAAGATTATGACTGAAATTCAATCTCACAATTATGCTCACCACATATTTTATCTCGCTTTGTTAGTAATTATTCTGAGAACTAAAGCGAGTAGTTCTTCTTTCAACATTTATAAAAAAACAATGCTATTACAATGTTACTAAAACTTTTACTCCTCCATTTCTCTTCTATACATTAGATGATCTTTTCCATATAATGAGAATTTATGGAATTAATTTATATGGGAAACCAACAAACCTTTTATTAATTATCGCGACATCTTATCACTTTGCAATAATCATTGTTAATGCAGTAAATTATAAATAAAATTTTCATAGCCATTATATGCTCTCGATTCTTAATTTGAATAAAAGTTGCCGGGTACAATGAAAGGAGTCTAACATCTGTTCTGTCTAAAACTATTCTGTGATAGTAGTTGCATTTGATCACAGTCAAAATCTTAAACAAATAAGAAACCATCAAGTTTGTGCTGATTTGAAAAACAAAATATTTATTACGATTATCTCGTGTGAGAGATATTGCTCGAACACATCAAACATTTCTTATTTGCTTATTCAAATTTCATGTTTGCTCTATTCACATAGTAATTTTTACGTTATTTACTATTTGAAATGTAAATATAAGTATATAATACTATAAACATTGAATTGCATAGCTCACGCATGCACGTATACTAAAATTAATTTGCTAGGCACGGTTCATAGCCAATAAAACAATTAAATCATATACTAATGTTGATTAAGAGCACTGATGTCTCGAAGTACAGGTCTAGACCTAGTTTGGGCACTAATCTTTCACATTACACTTATTCTAGATCGTTCTACTGGATAAAATATTTAATGGAAGATGACAACCCTTATTATTAATATATAAATACATTTTAGTTAAATATTTCTAAACAATTGTATAACATTCGATGACGCGCACATTTATTGGTTTCAAATCAGCAATATTCAAATTGCAATATACCCGCCGTTTAACAAAATGTTATGTTTCAATGTACTCTAGATTTTATTTATGATATAAGTACAGTACAATTTATGTATATACCTATATACGTCTCTTTCCTATTCCACACTGTTTTAATTTTAGTATTTAGTACTTGCACACTTAAGAAATAGATTTTGAAGTAGTAATAATATTGAATATATTAGAGAAGCAATAACCTGAGTGCATGGTATATTTTGCTTATAGACTAGTACGTAAACCAGATGAAACAAATACATAAGGACAAGTAAATAAATAGGAGGATTCTTATAAAATCTACTACTTGAATTTGAACATGGAAAACACTAATGACTGAACGAATAAAAACACATTAGTCCTCTGGGCTTCTGCAATATATAATTCAATGGGTAACAACTAGGATGTTGACCATCTAAAAGCAATCTAGATCCACTTAAATGGACTAACATCGAGTGGGAGAAGTATGCCTATCTAATATTGTCTCAAATACAGTGTCAACTAGAAACAGCCTCTTAACCCGTGATAGAGATCTTAGTAAACATTCCTACCAGTTAATCCGATTTGTCTCCAAATTGATATGTCACTGGCATATACTTGGGAGTTTAGGTTAATTGCATAAAATCAATCTACAGTGATCATGATTTGGAAACAATTGCAATATGTGGCAATATAAAGCGATATCCATCGATACTAGATTTTGGGTATTCAATATGGATATTCATTAAAAACAACTTTTCTGATTATCATTTGCGATGACAGTACTATACTTATTAATTTTTAATTAAGATGCTTTGGAATCTTGAAGTATAAAAAGAATACTATAATACTAAGATTTTTTAAAATAAAATCGAGTTTAATTCAACTAATTTGATATGTATTAACAATATCTAAATTTAAATCATCAAAATCTTGTAAGTCACAGTCAAGTCACGTTTGCTACCTTCCTAATATAAACACAAGTATTAATTCGAATTGATTGGTTAGGGATTTACGATAACGCCCAACTTCGAAAGGAAAATCAAATCGTGTTTCTAATTAACTATCAAAGTTACGACTAACTCAGGTAGGCAACTAATGGATATCACTCTACTATTGATATCTTATAAGTGATTTAATCAGGGCTTGCTTTTGTCTATTATATGGAAACTAGTAATATCAGCTTTGCGGGAAAGTAATTTAGAAGCGTAAATGATATAAATAAATAAATGAGATTTGTAATATGTTTGTGTTAATTTTGCAGTAGATATACCTTAATAAGACTAACTCAGATTAAGGATACAATTTCGTCGTAAAAAAAGTGTATTTGCATAAGACAACTATATACTATAGTATTTTGCAAACTCTTAGTAGATATCCTTCTTAAGTATGATTACGAAGGCTGATTGAAATGGGATTAGGTTAAATCTCCTGAGGAGGTCGCCTAACTAAACTTCAGTGAGGTACTCGTGTTTCCGTAAAATGTAATTTTAAGGCAATTTGTTTGAATATTTTCGTTACTTTTTTAACACACAGTTCTTAGTGTAATTTAATGTCATAATTAAACTTTATTAGTCAAGAAATATTTGTATCTTTAAAATTAGGCAACAATTGCGCGGAATATATTTTCATTTTAGATTACCTAATATTAAGCCTACAAATCTCAAGCCAAATTTAATTTTGAATATTAAAGCTAATTTCGGAACGATCGTAATCCTTGGGAATTATTGAGATTAGAAACCCAACTGATGTTTCAAAAGATTTATTTAAATTAAATTTTGTTAATTATCTAAATAAATAATAAAAAACACAAAAACGTAATTTAATTTTCATCTTACAAATTTGATAATTTTGTTAAATTATATTTATATGTAAATATCAAGATCATCTAGCGTACTTCATGTCACACTGAGGTTTAAGCACCCGACATTAGGTATTCTGTTGGATTTGACATTCAGGTATATCTTGGCGTATGTTGATCAATACATAGTTAATATTCAGGCAAAGTGAGTGAAGAAATTTAAATATAGCGTTCATGCTAGTTTGCGGCTAAACATTCCCCGACTCGTTTAATCAGCTGATTACGCGCTAAATTTTATATGGTCGGCTGTAATACGCGCACTAACTGATTTGAATGCTTTAAACTAATTCAGTAAAGCGCGAAAGTCAGCTGCTCATTGCAGTAACTAGCCGTTGAGTTGCAGCTCAATAAGCCGCTAAACGTGCTTAGCTTATGTTCATGTGACAGAATATTTTTTCCATAACAACACACTTTGCATAATCCCGAATACAAATTTTCAACACTCATCAACATTTTGAAACAACAATTTTCCTTATAAATTCCGAAAATTTGTCACCTAAATAAAATTCCATTGACACAACTTTTCCATTATGTTCTTTTGCATTACTTAAACATACACTTATCCAGATTAGTGTTGTAATCAGATTATCTACTTTGTTTGTTAAGTTTATTTTTGTTGAAATGACAAATACATATGTTTACACTATGCAAATATGCTAGATAACTACAGATTACATTTATCGATTACGCATTAGGATCATGCTATAGTTAATATCATAGTTTTTTTAAAGCTGTTTTAATAACTTCTGGAATCTAATACTAATTAAATAGGTAGGTACATATAAAAAGAAACAAATACATAAAATTGCGTGCAAAAATTGTATACATCAATCACGTGTCAAAAGTAGTAGATTCTTTACAAACAAATATTGGATATTTGTATCGTAACGTATACAGTAGGAAATAAAGATAAGTCGTAAAAACAGTTGGAATTGAGTGCGCGACACTCGTTGCATAATAAATCGTCAAAGTAAGCAATAAGACGGACAAAGCAGCCATTCAGCATATGTATATCTGGTCATTTAAAATGGGAGATGAAACAAGGCTAACTAGTGATGTACGATTAATTTTTTGATATCGATAGAAACGCCTTTATTGAGATTTTATTTGTCTTTAGTATTAGACTGTCTCAATTTAATTAACGAATTTAAACGTGGTACATCAATGAAAGTTGTGAAACAATAATTAGAAGCATATAATAAGTAGAGATGTACAAATTTAAATTAAACAAAAAATAGTAAGGACTATTACAACTTAAACCAAATATTCGCTTTCAAAAATAACAAAAATATAATAGCTAATCAAAATATATACACTTTATACAAGCTAATTAAATGAAAAAAAAATGAACATACGAAGCATACCCCACGTAAATATATCTAAACTAAAAATGTCAAATTGGAAACGACATCTGCCTTAACATATGCAACTGTTATAAACGTGATGCACTATATCGATATTTACATTTCAAACATCACTAACTGGTGCCGCAGTGTCGAAAGGGTGCAGTCCTTCAGAGACATAGCGTGGCATCGACGTTCAGTTGGTTCACTCTAGCAAGTGAGGTCAACGACCTTTCATCACGATAAGTCACATGCAAATATTTTTTCAAATTTTGTTCATACTAGCTAAATGCATGTTCAATAATAATGGCATGCAAGTGTGGCATGATATTCTTTGAAATATATTTTAAAGAATATCTTACAATATCTATTAGTAAGTTTAATTGTATGATTATTAATTGTATTTCTTTTAGATTAATAAACGTTACTTCACATGAAAAATATTATTAGTTTATAATTTTATAAAAATAAATATATCTGATACCTTGTTTATGGGTATCAGAACGAGTACAACAAAAATACCGGATATAAAACCAAATTTTTTTGTATAATATTTATACCTATAAACAAATATGACTGAGAATTCCTGGAACACCAGAACCTCTACGTAACTCACTGGCGCGCTAACTAATGCGCTATAGAGACGTGACCTAATCGCGTTTCAGGATCAGCTTGGAAAACGCCAGGTATCGTGTGAACGGTGTACATTCGTCTCCTGAAGCCAGTAGGTACAGCTGCTTATATAGATATTTTTCTTTGTTACCATTATAATATGATAAATATCGTCAAATGAATAAATTGAGTACAATTAGCTATTACGCTTCATATGTGTAACGAAGCAAAAATTAATGACAAGAAAATAAATTACAAATATAATATAATATATAGACACTAAAATAAATAATTTGTATACACCTTTTTATTGTCTCACTTAATGATGTTAAATTCTATAAAACTCTTAAATAATGTTTTTAGAGTAAAAAGCCTTCTCGAATGTGGTACAAAATAACCCTTTTCGTAATTTCCCAGAGGAGATCGCTATAGCAGAAGGCAGATAGATTCTCTTCAACTTTTGCGAAATTTTCGGCAATAATCCCTAACAAGTAATATTGAGTGGTTTGAAGAAAAATAATTTTCTAAGAATAAAAGCTCTCAAAAGATTTACAAGTGAAAAAACGTGCAGAATAAATCATATTATTTCATGATAATTTTATTATCTTTATTTTATGATTTTCTAGAATTCTAAAACAATGAATGTTACGCGTTTAATTTTTTAAATAATAATCCAAGAAACATTGTCAAACTAGTGTTAGATTAAATACGGCCAGATTCGAAAATATATTGTAAAAATATCCAATAAATTTAAAAATAAATAAAATTTGAAATTTTAGAAAATGTTATTTGTTTTCCTTGAATCCATTTTCAATTCTTATCTCCTCTCTTATTTTCATTTTTGCGGAATGTACATTAAGATTGTAATTTTTAAACGAGAATCGCTTGTTATTTCGAGCAAATTACCTGGAAACAAAGAAAAATATATTTTATTCAATTGATTGAATTTAAAATGTACCTACTACAAAACATATTTATTTAAAAACAAATTCGTCGCAATTATATCTGGGATACACATGCCTGTTGAAATAATTGAAGTATGAAAGGAATAATTAATTAGTTAATTAATTTTCTTAATTATATGAAATCAAACAAGCTAAATAGACGCTATTTGAACACAAAATTTAATTTGGCTCTCGACCCGTGAGTGCCTACATACTGAATTCATTATAAATTCTGACTAAAACAAACAATTAGTCACATTGTATCGTTGTGAAAGCATGTTACAGGAACTTAAATCGATTATACCTGCTAAGATACCAAATCGATGAACCTCTACTTATCGAACAACTGAAGCACATGATTAATAATTCCATAGAGCACTTGTATTTTTTAATTTGTAACTTTAATACTTTTGAATTCATTTTTCAACTTCCAGACCATGTTGAAGAAGTGAGCATATTAGTCAGGTTGTAGCGATATAAAAATTTGTTACAAAATAATAATGTACGTACACTAAACTTTAAAAATGACTTAATCTTTTCCTTATTATTCCTAATCCAATTGCAAAATACGCATGTTTATTTAGCGGCCCTAAGCCTAAAAGAGCACATGAAAATTTGAGCCAATTTATGTTAACACAGAATTCAAAGTTTTAATAAAAAGCCTTCATGAATATACTTTGTCTTGTTGTTTATTTAGGACTAACTGCATGGGAAATGTGATCTTTCACGTTCCATTACACTTTGGTCAATATTATCGGAACGTAATACAAACAATAATACATTAAAGTTTCATTTATGAGCGAAATTCGATGTGAAAGTTCATTTAATAAAGTTGTATATTATAATTGTGTCTTTTTCACATAGGCGAGCTTAATGTCGTCGACATTATCCACCAGCTAACCTTTGTCGGCGTGAGCGGTGATATTTGGTGCAATGTGAAGAATATAAGAACTAAATATACACAATACATACATTACATAAAATAATAAATAATGACATATACTTAAGTACATACATATTTATGAAGAAAAGTTATAAGTGAATTAAATAAATATATACATACCTACACAATACAATATAGAATTTTAAAAATACATTTTAACTAAAAAGGGCAACATTTATTTAAATTGTAAAAAGCTTCTAACATTAAAAATTCATATATACTCTACTTAACACATAGTCACCACATCATATAGAATTCAACGCAAAATAATTTTCAAACGAAACACATATATAAAAGTAACCGTTGTGCTTATATTTACCCAGCAACTTTAATCCATTCCATCAAAGTAATAAAGCGTATTTTCCTATAGACAAAATGTTTATATATAACGTTATGTTAGAAGACGGCCATGTAGAGTTTAAGTGAGCGTTCACAATAGGTCAGCATGTCCGGGCGCGTCTTAATTAAATACACAAAATGAGTATATCCGGTGTGTCAGTATTTATTACAAAACATAAATTAATAAATTGGGTTTAAAAGATTGTTTAATAGTTATGTTATGTTACATAAACTATGTGCTTTTGTAGGTGTGAGTACTTGTATGGATTAATTCGTGGACGCCTCGCATACTCGTAATAAATAACATAATAAAAATACAATAACAAAAGACTATCTAATAGAGTGTAAGCGAGCATTATCAAATAAATTCTCTTTATTTCTTCATAATAGAGAAGAAATACTTCAAGAAACATTTGAACTCTGACAGATGAGTCAGCAGATACCGAGATGACCTTTGCGTCCGCATTGATGGAGTATAGTGAACCTCAGAAAAAGTTTTGTAATGAATAAAATACTGTACTTTTCAATATATTTTCAAATATTTATAAAATTATCTGCGAGATGATTTTGAAAAAAATAACTAATAGATTATTTGACACCGCTTCTACTCACCCTGGAGAAAATCACATAAAATACTTTAAATTATTTTTTTTTAGAAAACTTAATTAATAAAGGCATAACTTGTATCCAAGGTGCCCACAATTGCTTAAGTGCATATTTTTTATATAACATAAGATCATTGTTATACTCGTATATCGTAATAGAAATTACTGTTCTCGATTGAGTGATCACAACACAATGGCTCCAATTACTCTTTCAACACGTTTTCGCTTTTAATTTTTGCCATAGTGAAATAAATATTTAAAAATCGAACTAACTCGAGAGCCTTTGTGGATTTTAATCTCTCATATATCAAGTTTAAGGGTTAGACCTGATATGCGTGTACAATGTGATATTTGGAATGTAACTGACATATGCTGACATGCCAGCAGGCGTCGCGTTGGTGTATGTGGTCCGACTATAACTAGTGTTTTTTATTTACAATTCATATTATATATGTATTTTTGGTTTTAAAAGATATTTAAGGGAATAATTATTAACAAATTATCCGATAAAATAAATTAATTACGCAACTAAAAATAATCAAAAAGTGATTTGTGAAAATGCAGTAATTACTTAAGACGTTACATCTTTCTAATATTTCATGGATTCAAAACAATTATTCGAGACAGATGGACAAACAAATCAAGAGATAGAACAATGGTGTTTAAAATTGCCATATTATGTAGCAATAATTACATATGCACAGATTGTTTTGTTACTCACAGAGAAAGTGTGAAAATGGCATTTGTTGGAGTTACAAACAATGAAAATATAATAGTGTACGGATACATAAACACACTATTCATATTCACATTCATGTGCGTATACACTGAGAGACGCTCAATAATAATTAATATCACTTCTACAAACGGCTCAAAGACTCGCAACTAGCACAAACGCATTTGTAAGTATCGCGATGCATTAAAAAGATACGGAGTTGTAAATGGCAATCACAAACGTTCAATAGTTAATGGTGCATGTTCTCCGCTTGACCAATCAACTAGAATACATCCATTATAAGCACATGTCACATATATCTATTAACAGAACTGTATAAAAAAATACTATATGCCTTGCCTTAATGCCTTAATTAAATCATTATTACAAGGTCCTAAAAGACAAGGAATTCTAAATATTATCGATTATGTATAAACAAGTTCCATATAAACATACTTCTACAATTATGGTGTACTAAAGGATTCTGAAAACGTATTTAATATTTCCTTAAGTCATTTCACTCATCATAATCTCTATAGATAGGCGCGAACTAGACGTAATATTGTAACTAAATAGCACTAGAAAAACGGGTTATTTGCATCTACAAAATTTGATCCAGTAATTCGATTCTATGTAGCTATTGTTTTGTCCAGTGTGCAAGTGGATAATAGAGTAGTGGGTCAGACGTGTTCGTGCATACGTTTAACACACCACCCCTGTTAGTGAGGCACTGAAGAAATTTTAGAGAGCTAAGCAATTTTAATTTTTTTACAATGATTTTTATTTGGTTTATTTAAACTTTTCTTTATTTAAAAAACTCGAGGAAAGATTTAATTATTATTGTTTGCTTGATGATGAAATGAAAGATAATAATTAATCAGTCATGTGGCAAAAAAAAAGAAATTAAAAAGAAAGTTCTAAATTTCAAATATACTATGTATAGATTAAATTAAACGCTTGCTTTTATGGAACATATTACATACAATGTAAATAATAAAATAGTTAAGCAAAAGAAATATACAAATATATAAATATACAAAAAAGTACTTGCCACAGAAACCTTTTCAACTTAAGATGATACTCTTAAAATATTAACGCTGTCTTGAAGATTTTTTCAAGAAAACTTTCAAAAGTATACAAAAAAAACTTTATGAAATTATGAAAATAAAAAAGACAGCTAACTTTCTTCCACTAAAAAGTTAGCCCTATTTCCTTGGAAATAAAAAATACCCCTTTTCTGTTGTTATTTAATTAAATATTCTGAATGAAAATAATATAACCGTGAATATCACTAATTTAAAAGAGACGGCAGCTTACTATTCTGTTTATTGTAATAAATTTAATTCGGTGTTTCGAGAGCTTCACAGACATTGCAATCGAAACAGATTATTAAGTATAACATACCTTGCATCCAACATGTTAATGCAAGTGGAATATCGCCAGAGTCAATAAGCATTAAGATGAGCTATGAATTTGTGATACACTGATTTTCGTGATATTTATCAGTGGTATGGCCTGGACTTTGAAGTATTTTCTAGTACCTATTTTAAAAATCAATATAAAATGTTTGCACGACTACACATAATACACGTACTACTTGTATACATAAACATATTACAAAGTTTTTAACACATTATAAAAGCGTGTCCTTCTTGGTATTTAACTAAAATTAGAATAGGATAACAATGTGTGTAACTCATTAAATGTATAGTAGGTATGTATGAAGTGTGTAAAAACAATGTTAATTGCATCCCTCACCTCTGTTTTAAAACAAACGATTGTTTGTAGAAATACAATAGCCTCAAGGATGTGAAGTTCTAGCATTTTCCAAGCAGTTTTTCTTGTAACACGTGTAGCACGCGATGTGGAACAATTCCAGGAGAACTATCTTGTGTAATTTTATTCAAACACGATTGCACTTATTTCGTAATTACAATCAATATCTGTATTATAAATACATGCCAATATACAAATAAAGATTACAGAACTTCTACAACTTGAATAAAAAAAACCAGCAAAAAACTGGCAATCGAGATTAGTCGCCGCCTATAAATAGAAGTGCTCAAATTTAACTGAAGCTAAGCTAACGTGTTAACTAAAACCGCGCAAAGGTAAGGTGTGCCCAAGGAAGGTGCGCTCGCACAACCGTCGCAGCCGCGCGGGCGATCGGTGGAAAGCGCACGATACAAGTGCTTTACCTTAGTAACGTACGTGACGTCACGGGAGAAAACGTGTCATAGAACTAGGTGTTCGGAAACACTATGTTCCCATCCAGTTACATCACACTAAAGAATACACTTCCAAGCGGACTTCTAAACCGTTTGTATATATACCAAGAAAAACGAAAATGTCAGTTGTGTGATATTAAACTTGTGAGAATATCTTTTAAAATACACTATATTTTTAAATTCTAATAAATTAAACTGATTTATCATAATATTATAAATTATTATAATCAATGATATAATTATAATAAAGTTATATTTAATCTTAAAAAGTGATTTTAAAATAAATTCAAGAGAATGTTAGCAACACCGCCATCTAGTGAGTATTGGCGGTACTATTACGGCATAACACGAACGTTTCGTATTGGTTGATGAAAATATAAAGGTTTCTCTGTATGAACCGAATACTATGCTATTAACTCGTATTTTAACAAAATATTTATTTTATACATTGAAACATATATTGATTTTTATACAACAATTTTTCAGTATAAAGTATAATGTCGTAATAAATTATTAAGATGCATTTAATTTATTATTATTATGCTCTGTGGAAATAATTAAAGTGCCACATTACACCATGCTTCCCTCGAGACCAGTATATGAAAGGAATGTGGACGCAACAACCCTCATCTTAAACATAAGCGCCTTTCTACGTGTGTAGAACATTAAGAAACCACGTGCTCATAAATGAACTCTCTTAGTATTCTTTATTGAAAAATAATGTAATCAAATTTTCTTTATCCAAAAAACATATAAGATACTCAAAAAAAATATTTTGAATTTCATCTTCGACTCCGTGGGACATTATTAAGTGTTAATAAAGCATTTGTTTGTTTACGACTTGAGTATGGGTCAACTAAACCATTAAGTAAATAGACATTAATTATTAATAACCTTAGTGAGATACCTATTTTTTCATTAGAAAACGTTTGTTTAACCAATCTGATAAATCAGAATACGATAAAATATTTAAGGCCAATATTATTAAGAGCCAGAGTTAAAGCTATTCATTAACAATGTACTGAAATAGGCCTTTGTAATCAATATTCAGTGCCAATGAAGATATTTATTACCCATAAAAGATCTCTCAAGTGGCTACAAGTGTTCAGAGATTCGCACCACACTATAAAGTTAAATATGTATACGAGTACACTAAGAAATCACATATGAAATTATACAGTCAGTATATTTAGACTCTAAGTTCCGACAAGTGTATAACAAATTTTGTGTTTTATATAAATGCTAATAACCCATTTTAAATCGACGTAGGTTGTAGGTCATTGAGTACATCTAATCGATTTTATTTTTTTAATAAAGAAAAATTTATATAAAGGTTTAGCTCCTCTAAAGAACTTAAAATGGCGTGTTTAAATAATTTTGATGTCTACTATCCCTGTTATAAACTGTTCTAAAACTTATCAAACACTTGATTTTATGAACCTTTCCAAAGAGAAGTGTTCTCCATATAATCAGATCTGTTGGAACTAATTGATGGGCGGTCTGTGGAGCGGATGCTCATGAAATTGTAATCAGTTGGACTGGACTTATGGGCTCGTACGTTCCTACCCTGAAGCCAAATTCTAGATTCAATGTCGATCTAAAATACGTTATAAGTAATTAAGATTAACCACATTTTTTCTTCGTTTCGAATTGGAATCGAAATTGAATTGTATGAATACACCTACCATAGCCATAGGATGTGGGGCGTAAGGAATTGATTAGGGAATCTTTGCAGATTAAATACTTCATTTTCACTCGATAAATGATCGCTTTAGCTATATGAGCAACAAAGAAATGTAGTGCGCATTATTATATTTATGTATATTTTATTTTATCAAAAATCTGTTGCTTAACACTAAATTCAATAGTAATTGAACAAATAAATACATGTTTAATAGTTGTTTTCCACTAAAATTGTGGTTTAAATTATTCTTTATCGTGAATGTACGTAATTGATTGCTAGAACGAATCCAGATCCTCTTTAGATATCTTTGTGTGTTTAGAATTATTCATGCTGAGGGATGTAAGTAATGTATAAAAGATGCCTGTTTATTTGTCGGGACTCTTTTTGTTTGATTTGCAATAGTGCTTCCGTCTTAAAACTAGCAATTCTAAGGCCTTTTATGATGTCCGTTTCTTCTTTTATGTATTTGAGTTTGTTTTCTTTAAGCAGATTATTTTACTAATTCACGAATTTTAAAATGTTTACTTTGTATGTCTGAAAAAGTTTTAATCTTTCAGAATTTTGATGACGTATTTCATCTTATGATGTAAATACTATTAGATAATTTGATTTATTTGTTAATTTTTTGTATTGAGATAGTTACAAACAATAATTCTAATTACCATATGCAATATAATTGATTTTATAAAACATATTTGACACTAGCTCCTTCCGGCAATACCTTGAAGTTGGATCTCATTTATAATTATATCGATAACAGTTAAATAAGTAAACACGTGCCATAAGTCTATATTGTTTTCCAAGCGTGCTTAACTTAAAATACGATGATTTTTTTAGGTCAAATAACAGTTAGACGACTACACTACTACGCACGTTTGACCAAATTAGTAATTTCTATTATTGAGATGTATTGATCTAATTTTCTTTCTTTTTATGGCATTACATAAAACTGCTAATGTTAAAATAAATATAAATTATTCAGTACACAAAATATTCAGGTTGAGTCCAAACCCCAACATAAATTGCTTTTCTAAACTATTCTTATAAATCTTGTACCTATATAAGTTTTACCGGTGTTAGATTGTTAAAATAACGAAATGTTCTCAGTGAAAATGTATTAAACATTTTAAAATTTATATGAATAATTTTAAATAACCAAGCGATATTTTCGCTTTGCTTTAAATATGAAAAACTACATGTGCATTTAATTAAATTGTAATAAGTTCAATATACTAGAGAAAACTGGAGGAATGTTGTTTCGCTTACGTTACTAATACGGTTTAATCAGTCACTAACACTTTCCGTAGATATTATATAACATAGTATTTAATTAATTTACTTTTCGTAAATCCTTTTAAAGTTAATAAATTGAAGCGAACGTTACAAATTAATTTCATCCTCCAAGATAGCAGCTGTTCTTTATATGGCTTTCTTGATAATTAAGAAATTTAAAACAATCAACTTATGTTGTAACCAAAGATCTGTGGTTTCATAAAATTATAATTTGTCGTTTTTATAAAAACAATTATTTATTATTTTAAGCCAATATGAAACATTTATGAAGAACATTCAGGTAATGTTGTAATTTTGAAAGGACTTAATGACTAATTCAATTATTTATTTGAGTCAGATAATTTTTGAGTACTTACTTATAAATTGTCAGTTGTATTATTCTGAAATGTATTAAACTTATTTATATCCTTCAAGCACATCACAACAAGCCGGAATAGAGACGTCCCTGCCTCCATTTATGGGCCGCTTTCTGGCTTAACAAGACGGAAGCAGTTATCATGTCACGCTAGTATAAAAAATATTTTTAAAAACAATTTGTTTAATTATTGTAGACTATGTAAACAAAACTAGAATTATTTGGCTAGCGTCCACAAGCCGTAAAACTTATTTAGAAGAAAAAACAAACAAGTTAGCTAATATGTGATATTCCGGGCTCTCTGTTTATATTAGAAACCAAATCCGTGACTACCCACTGTAAATGTCCCTATGCATTGTCACGCTTATAATCCCAAAACCAGACTCAACAAATAAGAATAAATTCTCAAATATATACAATAAACGGTAATACAAATAAAATTAATAATATGTGTTTTGAATAAAACAAATGAAATATCAAAATGATTTAAATGGATCTCATTTGATAAGATTTGTAATTACTTCCTTTAAATTAAAGTAAAGAGCATAAGTAAAGCAACTCAACTGACCTAAATACTAAATAAATAGTTTCACTAAAACCGCTTGGTAGTGTAAAATCAATAATTGTATTTTGCATTGCTGAGATAAAAGTACAATCTTATAATGTGATTTCCTATAGAGCACAAAACATTATAAGTTGCAAAATAGACAAACGTAATTTGTATGAGTTTGCGGTGCTGCGGTTACAATTACTTCTCTGGGACATTCTATTTATTTTTGTAATTAATCGCAAGTTGCGTGTGACATATAAAAAATATGTTGTTTTTATAAATATCAAAATAAATAATTACTTCAAACGATGCGATGTGAAGTGGCCTAATCACATTTCGGGGTTAGCTTACTAAGTAGCTGAGTAATACGTGAGAATCTGCCCATTTGTCCGGACACACATTCCCAGTACACAGTATTGTTCAAGAATATATATTGTTTTTATTAGATTACGATATATAAAAAAGCATTATCTATGATAGATAACGCAATTTACGAACAAGTGCTGATAAAAAAGAAATTTTAAATAAATATATGACAAACAAGTTTTTCATTTTAAGAATAATAATAATAACTCTTTATGGCAAAAAAAATAAAATACATTTAAAGAAAAACAGAAGAAAAAAACAAAAGGCGGCCTTATCACTAAACAGTGATCTCTACCAGGCAACCAACCTTAGGGTAGTAGACCAGGAAGTAAATAGTAGGATGCAAAAGAACAAAATAAACTATCGCGTACATAGTTGATTTTTTATTAAGTGTTTTAGTGATTTGTTAGTCACTCCTAGTACTCTTAACGTCTCAGATTATACGCGAACATAATATTTGTAATGCAATATTAATATGGTATACAGTTGCCAATGTAGAAGTTCGTTTCCGTTTTCCGCATCCTAGCAATTTCCGCCCGAAGTAAATATGAACTGGAGATAGCTTAAATATTACTTATATTTTTACTGGTGTTAAGCTTTTGGTTTAATTACTAACAAAATTCATATACTGAGAGAAGCCTTACTATATAATAAATCATTTGATGACAATCTAGTGAGACTGTATATGATGGTTAGGTTAGGATGGATACTTAGGTACTAACTTTATTTACATTAAAAGATGTTCAATTTAAAGTTAAGTAATAATTGTACCTACTAACATTACATTGTACATATGTATCATATGTCTTTCCGAAATCTCGTAGATTCTGACTATGTATAAGAGCCTAGAGTCCATGTGAAATAAAGATTTTTGATTTTGATGACAAATAATAAAAATCGATTAATGAAAGCATATGTTTAGTTTACTGTGGAATTTCAGCGTCTTGTTAAGTGTTGTTATTCAAAACAAATGATTCATATCATAGATATCAATATTTATTATTTTCTTAGTTTTGATTCTTCGAGTATTAAAGTGTGAGCTGGATTGTAATCCATTAAGTGTTCGTAATGTGACGATTACAAATACAAAATCGAGTTTATATATCCTTCTAACTGCGACTAGGCTAGGCTAGGAAAATTATTACTTAGTTAAGCTAAATTATTTACTAATAATACCTTCACTCTAATATAACAAGGAAAATGCATTTTTGTCACACAATTTAGGGTGAGGTAGAGCGGTCAACTGCACCCGATTGAACCCCAAATGTGTTCATCAATCACTAAGCAGATTTAACAAGGGTGGACACGTGTTGACACTGTCCGCTTAATAGATCGATTGCTCCCCAACAATGAATATGAAATTAAAAATAATATAATATTATATTCGAAACACAAAATATACCTACGTTTTAATAAAGTTATTTTTACTATGATACTCAGAATTTTTATTGAGAGGGTAGTTAGTAGTTATGCCTATTAGATATACCCCATCATAATGCAAGATGGGTTTGGAATGGTTGTTCCATATATTAGTGGAACTAGAGAGGAAGGTGTGCCCGAAGCGAATACATATGAAAATAATTTAGACTTCAATTATATCCTATTGAATTTGATAATAAAGATAACCGCCGTGTCTACGCCCGAGGGCTCAATTTCTAGAGCACACGACGATTTTGGAAATGTTTGAGAGAACAATGATATCCATAGTAAGAGTACCTACTATATCTGTTTTTTGGTTGCTATATTTTAAGGCTCTATCATAGGATAGGATAAATAAATACCTCATTCCAATATTATGTCAAATATCGATATTCTTGTTATTATATAATTATACACAATGTACGCAGTGTCGCATGGAGTTTCATACATAATGTGCCTGAACGATGTAAGTCACGAATTGTACGCTTTATATTTGGTTAATAAAATATAAGATACTCCTGCATAACACAGACTAGTTTTGTACAAGTTAGTGTGAAATATAGTATTTCCCACGTTCAAAGCAGTCCCCTGGCTCGGGCGAGGATCCAGGATGCGTTTCCTGTCTCTTGTCTGCCCCTGTCTGTACTTTACTTGTGGTTTGCAGTTGCGAAATGAAAACTATCTCGCTGTTTTGATAGCGCTTTTAGTTTCAGATGTATTATGAAGTAAATATAGTACCTATATATTTAATATAATCTAATTCCTATTTTAATATATAATAGTATCTTTTATTCATTTAAAAATAAAGAAGGACCTACTCGTGTGTCCTGAAAATGTGTACGATTTGTTATATACGTATTCAATATATCTCTACAGTTACATCATCTTAAAGAGTGACTGATAGAAAATTAGAATAATATATATATGTGAAAGAAGAAAAAGGAAAATAGAACAAATATTGTGTGTAAATGCCGGTAATACAATGTATTAGCATCTAAATTATAAATTCCCATTCAGATAGCTATAACAAAATTTCATAGGATTCCAGTATATTAACTTTTAGGATACGTTACTCCCGGGGTTGGAAGTTTGCCAATATATATGGTCACGACTCCCGAATAATGTTATTTAGTATCACGAAGCCTGACTTTGAAATTAATAAAAGATAATCAAAATATTGTTTAACTTGTAGTTTGTCTATATACCTACATATGAAAAAATAGTTCATAAATATTGTTATCCACAGTACTTATTAAGGAACATATTATATTTTGCTAAATGCCAAAAAATGTATAGAGATTCTCACGAAGTTAAACTACGATGGATGGATGAGAAAAATCAAGAACGCAACCATTCAGGTTTTATTAAAGAACTCCTACATACCTACACATAGTATATAATTTCTACTCATTTCCACCCCATATTTGCACAGAAAAAGTCTCTTCAACAAACACTTAACAAAAAATAATTTAGTAAAATGCCACTTATGAAGAATGTGTGTGTATGCAAGCATTTGTTTGCATAGCTATACACCTACGTCATTTTCTCGATGTCTTACTCATATAATATATACGACAGTATGGTGCATGGCAAGCAAACTGATGATGACTTAGTAGATGTTTCGGAATAAGCTTGGACCGGCATAGCGGAGACGACTCCTTCCAGTAGATACAGGTATATAGTTATTAAATTACCTGCAACAGTTATTAAAACTCTTTCTAACTAATAAATAAAGAAGTTTCACAAAATTAACCGAAAAAAAATCGTATTACCTATCAAAGTAGGTAACACAGAAAGCAATTATTTTGTAGGAAATTAAATAATTACAAACTTACCCAATTAGCAAACGTAAAAACGCATGAATTACAAGTAAAATACGCAACTTGAAATAAATAAAACTAGTTACTCACCTTTTAAGTTCGTAGAGCAAATAATCACCAACAGAAATTCCAAACACAGTTTTATAGACAATTATCACTAAACAAAATACCACTTTTTAAAATACATTACCGCAAAAACAATAACAGAGCTGGACTTAGAATAATGATAATAATACGCGATGTTTTACACCGAGGTTTGAAGAGCGACGAACGCTCATCCCCCTCTCGCGGCGACACAAAACGTACTGACTTATGCCGGCCGGCCGCTATACAAGCATGATCACTCGACAACCATAGCAAAGGAAATGTGAAAAGCACTTTGCACTTTCATAATGTTTATGGCTTCGGTCGTGTAAGTACAAACTTGATTGCTTTAAACAGCTGATCAAGGCATGCTTGCTACAATTCAATGAGAGAAATGCATAGAAATTGCGCGAAATTTTTCCTCAGTTATCAGAATTCTTACATTATAAATCATTTGAAAGCCAATTCATTTTATATTAGGTATTTTATTTATACAATAGGTTCTTGCAATTTAAAGAGTGGTAGACAGACAAACGGTGATTTGAAACATAATATTTTTAATACAATAATGACAGTAAAATATCCAAAATTATTAAATTATAATTCAATTTAGGTTCTTGTTATAGTATAATATAAAACACATAGTTAAGGTTCTGATTAACTTAACTTATTATTAAGGTATTAGCCTGTCACCATGTCTCAGCATTAACCAAGTCATCAATGTAAACATCTCTCATCATGCCGACATATGTAGTTGAAGCAATTTTTGCTTACATACATTTCCCTCTGGTCTCCGCTTATGGATCGCACTCTAGCTTAATAAAAAATAAACTACTATAAAAATATAAAAAAACCTATGTATGTAGTTATAGGAGCATTAATATTTAGAGCTCATTTAAAACTAATTTTAAGAAAAAATTCCAGGCAAATTTGCAGAAAAGTTTCCAATTTATTTTCGAGTGTTGACAGTGTGCTTGTCACATTATAACGGTAGATCCAAGTTTAATGTGAATGTTTAGTGATTTTTAGCTTAAAAAAATAGTCGTAATTCTTAAAAATATAACGTAAGTTTTATTTTGAGGAATTAAATAATTATCTAGACATGATCTTATGTTTAAGTCATAACTTTTTGAGTTGATTCTACGTTTTTATAAATTGGCACTCCACCAAAGCGTACGAATAAAGACAACTGGTACAACAGAATATCTGCTACAGTCACCTCGATTATGCCTCTATGCGACGAGCGAACAGTGTAACCGAATAAAGGTATTTTTTTAATTTAAACGTCAATGAAAAGATTAAGTAATATAATATAAAACTAATTATAAAAATCACAAGTATTACATATTAAATGCAAATTTTATTGAACATTTTCGCATTCTTTAGAGGTCATTGTACTGTATATTCTGTTGGCCTTCTTTTTGTGATTAGATTCACCTAGTTAGAAGTGGAACAGGTGGTATTGGTTAAGTCATCTTGTTAATAATGTAGATGAGTGATGTGGTTTTATTAGGGCTGGTTTATTCATTATTTTAATATAAATAACTACAAATGCAACTATATTGTATGTTTCATTATATCACGCTTTTAATTCCACAGGGATTGGAAGAAACAAGTGAACGTAACTCTTCATTTATATCATCTTCATAACAATCAATTCCCTCGAACATGCTCCACAGTTATAGCTCAGTATAATTGGTCGTTAACTCAAAGTAATTCGCCAGAAGTTAACCCACATGCTCACCATACAAGGTACCTTTTAATATCACACATTAGCAACTGAGAAACACACACAATTCGGAACCGTTTCGAATTTAGTAATATAAATGGTCTCCAAATGTGAGCATTATGGATTTTGTTTTAAAATCTCCCATACCTCGCATACGTTAACTAAACAGTCTTTACAATATGCTACCACTTTAAAAAAATATATTTTTCATTTTTCTTATGAGTTAATATAGTAAGTAGATACTTTTGCTATTTTCGAAGTTTCGTTTTTATAGAAATACTAGGTATGAGAGAGTATTTGCAGTTTGTAGGTGACCTAAAAACAAGACTAAATCTATCGTAAAACGCGAGTTTATTTCCTAGAAGTTGAACCGAGCTGGGGTCGTATTTGAACATGGAACAACAATTAATAGACATCAGAAATTGTGCCTTCTGTATGCAATTTCGATAATATTTCTTTATTGTCTTTAGTTTTAATATATTAATAAGCAAACTGATGATTTTATTAGTCCAGCTATGCCACCACTTTCAAGTTTTTAAGAAATGATCAGTTCGTCTGATCAAGATATTTCTCCGTGAGGTGTCTTCGCTCATAGATGTTAGACTACAGTTCATCTTTAACTCAAGCGGTAGTTATAATAGAGTTGATCACTATAAGTAAATTGATATAATCAATTTCAGTCATATTATATGCTTCACATCTTGGTGAGTGAAAAAGTAATTTTAGAAATTTAAATATTTTTTAAAGGTCAGACCAAATAAAGGTCTCTACAGTTCAAAGAGATAAACTCACAATCAACGTCACATTTTTAGGTTATTCTAAGGCATAAAAATACAATTTTCGATTCATGCATTAATGAGCTCCGATCAAAGAGACGAAACCGCCTCACCGCAACACCCCTCCGTCAATATAGGCTCATTTTACACTAACGAGCTTTGTGAGGGCTTGACACTCATTTTTGTCAATATTATTTTGGGGTAAAAGCTCTAGTTTCAAAATGCGAAGGTAAATTGGGATAGATAACGTGAATTTTGGGACGGAACGATGTTGTTTACGCGAAATTTGTTATCTATCTGAATTGTAGTTTAACCTGAATTCACACGCATATAGTGGGATGATAGTACGTATATAACCTTGTGGGTAATGCTACTTTAATATAAGGGAATATGGCGGCTTAATAAATATTAAGTTTCAAAGCTAATGACTAATTAAGTACCTAATTTAAAGTCTATTAGTATTTTATAGCATTGCAATAATTCACTAGTGTCAAAGAAAGTATTGTGTTATGTGTATCACGCATCTATTCATTAATCAGTCAAAAGAGTCACTGGCCTGGCCCCAAACTAAGACATCCTGTGTAATTACAATGTAAACATCAGCGCTTAAATTGATGTATTTAAAAAATCTCATATATATACATATATTTATATATCATTAATCAAAAAAACTTATAAATATGTGAATAAAAAATATTTCGTTCGAAAATAATTCGTAACAGACTAGCGCGTCCACAATACACCAATGTCAAAATAATATAATATTTAGATTAATAATTTAAGATTAATCTGAAGATCCTCTAATGTTATTTATTATATAATTTTTAAAGTACTTAAAATTATTTTCTATTACGAATATTTTACTCATGAATAGATGTAATAATAACTCGCATATAACATATAATTATAGATACATAGTGTTAATAGTAATGATTATATTACGAAGTTGAATGTCCACAGAAAAACCGTTCACTTTTCCGCGCATCGCGTTTCATCAGATAGTAAACATTAGACTTTATGCATGTTTCACGTTAATAAAAACATTTGACACGATAATTGTAATGATACATCGCACATTTGGATTAATAGAATAAGTTATTGTTAAAATGAGGGTAATGTTTGTTTGCTACATTTAAAAAATATATTTTAGTGTGTAATACATGCATATTAGTAAATAATCTCGACCCACTACTCGCATTTTCTCCAAATATTTGTACGAATTTCTTATTAATATCCAAAAACTTTTTAGCCGAATTTACATTCATTAATGGATTTTTTATTATTATTTATATATTCAATTTATTATTATTTAGAGACCAAACAAGTCATCACCAACAAATAGGTATGAAAAATTGGAAAATTGACATAGATGGAGAGCGGAATGTCTGAATGGGTCTATAAAAAAAGAGAACAAACTATATGTACAAATGAAATACAATATATAATATAATACAAAATAATATAATTACAACATAATTATAACTATATAGCAAAGTGATTTATTAATTATGTCTATTTCAGAAAAATAACTTTTATTATATAATGTGAGGCAGCCATTCGCTCTAAACGTGCTAAATGAGCAGTGTATCATAATTAACAGAATCATATAACTATATCATAATATAGAAAAACCTTGCTCAAAAGAATTAGTTTCATTTTTCCAACGTCTCGCTTCAACGCACATTTGCGATATGCGCATCGTTATACAAGTAAAAAACACCGCCAAAATATAAACGAACCTTAACAGCGGTTCATTAATTTTTTATTGAATTATCGAGTTTATAATCAATAAAGGCGTTATTAACACTGCATAACTCTGTAAGAATAACAATATGATGCATTTAATAAAAGTGAAATATAGGTATATGTATCGATCACTAACTGAACTAATTGAATGATTGAATCAATTGAACTTTTATTATATTACTATGTATTTTAATTATCCAAAAAATATAACATATTGAATTTGACAGTGAAGTAGGTCAAGTAAGTAGATCCCTTCGCAATAGACAGATGTCCAATTTGATTATTTTCCACAAAGTTTCATTCGTGCTCCTCTCAACCTTTCATGATATTAAAATTCATTCGCAAAGGCAAAATTACAATTTCGCTATCTCCCTCCGAGTGATAATTATGAAAGCACTGTGCCTCACTTTCATCTGTAAGAAAAGGGTGAAATATTCATTTTCATTTGACCCAATAGCCAGCCAATTTGAATAAAAATATATTTTCTGACATCAATCTGAATATCCAATAGGTCATTTTCAATAGTCATTACAAACTGAAATGTTGCACGCGTCGCTTTCTCACTACCAATGTTGTGAATGGTACTACCATAATTCAACCCTCATGCCATGCATTTAAAAATCTTTTGCATTCACGATGCATTTCTTAACAATCAATGTACTTACAAGCACTAAATATCTATTTCTTTCTGATACTTCCTAGTAGAATTTATTTCAGATGAGAATATATTTCATTACCAATAGTTTTGATATTTCTTCAATTTTTAACATTTTTTCAGGTCAAATATTCCTAAGTAAACGCGTCTAGTTTTGGTTTCCAGTTATTATATACAACATAAATTCAAACTGAATTCATAAATTATTTAAAAATAATATATATGTAACAAAAAAGTTCATTTTTAAAAATAAAATACTTATAAAACAATTTGGGAATGTGTCTGCATTGGACACAAACTTTTGTTTCAAAACAGGAAATTTCATTAAAAATAATTAGGTATTTCGAATTAATCTGTTTCCGTTTGATTTTCATCAAACATTTTGTTGAAGAATCAAGAAATATTATTATTGAATATGATTAATTGAAAATTGAAACATGAAAGTGTTCTATAAATAGTCTTAGAGAAGTAGGTCTTCGAAAAACTTTTCAATGTTTACCTTTGTTCCAATATTAATTAATTTCTTAGGGTTAATTCACATCAATGAACATTCGATAACAACATCTGTATTAAATTTTCAGTTACCAAAAAAAGTCAAACAATGTAATATCACCTTAAGTTAAGTGATTAATTTTTCAAGGTGACAAGACGTAATTACGACTGAATAGGGTACATATTTTCTAACACATAACAGTGATTACGTATTAATGATTTCGGCATTAATGGCACGATGTCTGAGATTTGATGACAATCCGGATTAGAAAGGGATTTGTCACTCTATCATTAATATTGTATACTTTCATTATTCAGATTAAGCTGAATTTGTGAACAATAAAGGCGTTATATTACGCTAAGGTTATATTACACAAATAGAGGTCTAATTCTCACAAACAACTACACCTACATACTATCTATATTTTTATACTATATAAACTTTACTAAGCAACGAATTAGTTTTGTCTCTTTCTATTAAATCTTAAATAAGATAAGTTTGAAAGAAACAAAACAAACAAACAATAGCATTTATTTGTACTTTGCTAAAATTTTATAAGTGAATATTACACACTATAACGTTTATTTAATGTTTCTTACTTATAATGTGAATAAAATATCGTTTCACATTTTGTAGCGATTACTAGTTTTAATTGATGATTTTAAACTTTATCTGTGGGTTGTAGGGTCGGACCCTCTGAATGAAACGCGGAACAAAATTATCTCATTAACTACAGGAATAAGTCGATCAGCGCGCAGGAGTCACTTCCTCTCTACTTACGATTCAGATTTTTATATTAACAATAAAACTAAGTGACCTACATTCAAGTTAGAACACAGAAACGAGTATTGTTATTAACGGAAACGGTAGACAGTTGGATAGGTATAGTTAAACGGAATTGCTCCCGGAAAAAGTAAGGAAGGTCAACATAAACAAATAAATATTATGAAATAAAATAAATGCTCAGGCCCGTTGTACACGAACACATTTTGTTGTGTGTATGTAATATACCTACGTATAATAATACTATCTTATGTTATTTTAAATTATTTAAGAATATATTATATCTAATATTTTAATTATTTCATTGAGGAAAATATTGTGAATAGAAACACGCAGTACCTATGTATGTCAAAGATTATTCGCGTGAAATTAGCTTTGGATTATTGTACAATTTGAATAAATTATTAAATAAAAGATGTTTACAAGTACGGATAGCAAAGCCATGTAAATTTTCAACTTCATAGGAAACTTCCAAAGCATTTGTTCAAATTACAATTATTGAGATATTGTTTTGCGTACTATTTACCTATTGATTGTTTTACATTGTTATGAAGCATGAAATTTATGATAAAAACCATACATTATTTTGTAACAATATAACACCTGGATCCTAGTTTAAATGTATTAGTGCCAAAATGAACGTGAAGCAGATTGCTTACATTTTTCTAATTACGGTATAAATATAATTTTATTTTTATAAAATAAAATTATTTAATTGTTTATCGCATAATATCGTTCTATTGTTTTAGGCAGTGGCATGCAAGCTATTCGATGATATTGTAGAAGATATCTTCAAACCAATCCGTGAGTAATTATTTAAAATCTCAACACTATAATAGAAGTTAAATCTAAGACATATTACATAGATACATTCCGTTTACATTTGAAATAAATTTGTAAGCTATTATATTAGCTAAAATATTAGAAAAAATAGGTAAATTAATTATTTATCTAACTGTTATGAATGTATTACTTAAACTACACATTGGCGTCATATAACATATATGAAAATAGGATAAATAGGATAAAATTTACCTAAATTCAAATGACTTCATTAGACATAGCATCGCATTAATTTCCCTGCAAACTTTGAAAAGTATTGATTCAAATGTAAACAATAAACGCCACAAATCTCAGACATCACTACATACGCACATTTTCTTTCTAGTCGGAAAACTATTAAAAGCGCAACCGCCGAAGGACAAAGGCAGTGACAAACCCAAGGATGCTCCAGCAAAGCCTCCACCAGCTTCTTCACCCGCGCCTCCAGCAGCTGCAAAAACGCCACCTAAGAAAGCATAAACATAAATACAATTAAATATTGCATATTTTTTCTTCAAATAAATTCCGGGTGCTCAATAAACAAATCCGATAGTTTCACATTTTTAATGTTTCTGTTTTAATAATATGATTACTTAATGTAATACGAGGAAATCCCGGGAGTTGAATTTCATACAAAAATAGCATTAAAAAACGTGTAATTTTTAACTGCCATATATTTCAGCGATATATAAGAAGTTCCCAAACGATTACTAATGGAACTCATCGACTGATAACTCTCGTCATTACCGATGAAAACAATTTCCCCAATGCGAGCCATTATTTAGGTACATGGGTGTGGTTTGATCAATGTAAAGGTTATAAAGTTAAAAATGAAACAAATTATATCGAAAATATATATAATTTTCAAATAAAATTAGGCAATAAAATATTCACATACATAATAAACTTAATAGATTATAAAAATATATCTCTTAATTTACAATGAATATAGAAAATTTACATAAAATCGTACACAATCATAATAAGACATTAAAATTTTATAATAAAAATATTTACAAAGCATAAAAGTATGAATTTTTACAATGATATTAATTTATAATTAGTATAATGAAAGTCTTAGAAATAAAATGACTATACAATTTTTTAAAAAATAAAGTAATTCTGTCATGATGAGAAATTAGCTACCTTTGAAAATTAATCTATATTATTATTAGGATAAGATCTAAATTCTAACATAACAAAAACAATATAGTGGACTCGGTACATTATATTACTATAATTCATAGCGAACTACGCAACTAATTGACGCTGAATGGCAAAACGCAGTTATTAATTAATCCATACAAATGAGAGATTGGATTACGATAGTTAGTTCAGGAATTATAGTTATTGCGTTTTGCCAAACAAATTTTTTAACACGCATCAAATCTAAATAAGATTCCTAGTAGATTTTTATAATCTTTTGAGCACCATAATCTAACTATCATTGTATAATATTGATGGTTATTTGCCGGTAAATAAGTACAGTCTCATTTAAGATTTGACCGACGGCACGATAAATATTATTTCGTTCGGTAATAAACACTTACATAAATGAAAGGTGACTCAAAAATAAAATTAATCAGTAAAATCTATAAAACCATTTTTTAAAACAATTTACCAAAATTATGGTAATCCTAATTTTGGCATTTATTCTAAACACAGTTGGCAATTAAGGCTATAATAATCAGAAAAACACAATTTGCTATCGTTTATTATTACTACGGTGACTAAAAAATCACCGAACGTCATAAAACTGGAAAAGTTTTCTAATTAAAACAAAAACGTCTAAAGCTATAATTAGACTCTGCTTTTCAAAACACTATTTTCTAAATAAAAAAATTGCTATGTTCACTCAGACGCCTGATAAAATTCACTTATAAATATTTCGTTAGAATTATAAGCAATCTTTGATATTGTTTTTTGTACATCGTTGTTTTGGATGTTAAAATTACTTTTAATAAATCTTGTAAGTTACCGAAAATCCGCAACCAAAATTAGTATCGTCTTTAAATTAACAACAACAAATCAGGATGAAATCACGATGCTTTTTGACACATAAATAAGCAATACTCATTCGGGTGAGCTCGGCTGGAGTTCGTGTATATTCGGCATTCGTAAGCTATTTGTCAAAATATGAAATGAGAATAACAAAGTCACATATTAAAAATAGAGAAAGATGAACACATCAAAATTATTAAGAAATATCTAAAAGCGAACAAAATAATAAGATTACTAAGAAAAGTATATAAAAGAAGATCAGTTTTAATAATTCATATTTTAATTAATTAATGAAATTCAATTGTAATACTTTACGAATAATATTTATCACAGCTCCATTTCTATAACAATACAATTATTTTATTCAGCCAAATAATTTGATAATTTTATTATATAGTAACAAATTGATTTATTCCTATGCAACTATCAAAATTAGTTCTATTATTATGAAAAATAAAACAGTAGCAAATCAAAGATTGCTTATTAATAGTATCTGCATAACCTTAGAAACTAGCATCCCAACCAGACAGGTCATCTGGGGGTGGTTCATCAGCATCAGGGGGATATTGATCGAAGTTGTGTGTATCTAATGGAGATTTCACTACTGGCATGATTGGCGGCTCCAATGTGCGCTGTGCGAGCCCCTCCCAATTGAAGCCATCGAACCATCTGAAAATACATTATTAATGTCGTTAATTTATCTATAACACAAATATTTGAGAAAAAAACAGAAATAACAATTCCTGTAAATATAATAAAGACGCAATATATTGAATTATTAGACTTATGGCAAAATTTATAAACTACTAATACTTAGCGTAAGTAGTACTTTGAGCTGTCAAAGTGATAATTTATTCACGATTCGACTATTATAAATTTCATCGACAGATTTATTAGATGTCTATAATAATATAATAAAGACAAAACATTCAATTTGATCATCGAATTGAGAATAATATTTGTAAATTTGAAATTTTTTTATGCACTAATGTAGCCAACTCGTGGTAGCTGCATTGCGTCTCACTCAAATCGTCAAATTTCGTTTGAAGCGTTTTTTCTAGTAGGTATATTTAACTCAATTTCTATACTCACTTATGTTTTTGTATTTCAGTAATTCCACCTCTTTGATACCCGAGCCTCTCAGCTGGATTATCACGGCACAGTTTCTTGATAAGGTTGGCCGCGTTTCTTGTTATGCATCTAGGGAATTCGACCGCGTCGATTCCCTTTAAGATCTTGTTATAAGTTTTCATTGGATCGGCACCAGTGAACGGGGGAGATCCAGTTAAGAGTTCAAACATTAGAACACCTAAAATTGCACAATTTTAATCAGTTAATTTGCGAACACATATGCAGTGTTACTTAAATTAATTCAGTATTTTTATTATGCGAAATTTTGAAAGGTTTCATAAAAGCGCCATCTCTCGTTTAGTTTCAGAACTTATTAATTAATCGTTAACACATTTATTTAATTATAATTAATTTTGAGTGTAATAGTCAGTGATTAATAAATGTGGAAGGAGAAGTTTGACTTATCGAGTCATAATCACTGTCTACTCTAGTAGGACATCAGCATGACTGACTTATTTTTTATTAAAACTAGTTATTAGAATACAGTTTAAAACAAAAAGTGACTAAAACCCATAAATAAGAAATGGTTAAGCAAGTTTACCTAGTGACCAATAGTCGGCACTGATATCATGGCCTCTATTCATGATAACTTCGGGCGCGACATACTCCGGTGTGCCGCAAAATGTCCAAGTTTTTCGACTCGTCTGCAACTTCTTTGAGAAACCGAAGTCTACCAGTTTTACGTAACCTTTAGAATCTAATAATAAATTCTCTGGTTTGAGATCCCTGCAATTAAATGCAAATTTATATTGTAATCTCTTTTTAATTGATCGCACTTATATAGTTATACCCGGCTAGTTTCAAATGAACCCCGAAGTGAAACTAAATCAATTTACGGGTTTTACACTTGAAAGTGGTGGTACTATCAACTAATTTGAATAATAAACATATTTTAATGTTAAATTTTAGTTAATGTAATGCTTTTAAGATCATAAATGATGTGTACATCACGCATAACGAGCGCATATGAAATCTGAACTTAAGAACATAAAATGACAGAGGAAGTAAAACTTTCTAAAACTTAGTAAAAACAAAAAATTTCTTTCCATTTGATTGACAATTCTTAATAAATCCAAGATCATTCTGTAAATGTTATTTTTTATTATTTTTTAGTTCTAATCTTGAGTGAAATAAAGTTTGCAGAGACCTTGGAGTAACCACAACCACAAAATTAAGATTAACTTGCTTGATAAAAAATGCTCGTGTTTTTAGCACGTGCCCTTCTTATCTAGATTATGACTGCTCCGATTATTCAATTCATCATTTGTTTTATAATGTCTGTATCAATCTTATTTTAAAAAAGACACAAGGTCACAAGGGATATTACAAATAACAAATAATGGAAGCTTGAAAGGTAAGTCAGGATTATAATAAATGGAGAACCTTCGTTTTTAACTGTCGCTATGCGAATCATACGAATAAGTATGCATAACATAGGAACTATATAGGTAAGATACATTAAAACCTTTTCCCAGTGAAGCGAAAATTTAAAGAGAAATGCACTTACCTATAAATAATATTTCTAGAATGCAAATAATGGAACGCTTCAACAACACACGCTGTGTAGAACCTCGTCGTGGAGTCATCGAATTGTGCTGAAAATAAAACAATAATCATTAAATAAACACCTATTAAAATTCCTAAGCAATCCGTGGATTAATAATACTAACTTCGATCTCGTAAAATTGTCCACAATTCTCCACCAAGGCAAGTTTCCATCAGCATATACAAATACTTTCTATCTTTAAACGTTTTAAACAGTTTCACGATGAATTCGCAATTCATTTCCGACATAATTTCCTTTTCTGACATGATGTGTTGTTGCTGTCGGGTCTCTACAATTTGGGCTTTCTTCATTTGCTTCAACGCAAAAGACCTGCTTGGATCACCTTGGATTTGCACCAGCTCTACGCGACCGAACCCTCCGATACCCAACGTGGCTATGATTCGGAGATCTGATAACCGAAGATTGGCAAATTCTTCGTTTAATCTGAAAATTTAATTAAATTGATCGTTTAGTAACGTTCAGGTCACATTGTTTAGTACTCGAATTGGGGATAATATAAAATCAGGTTTAGATAATCTCCCCCGAGTATAACTTTCATTTATCACATGTAATTATTATCGTCAATGCACGCAATTGATCTCAATTAAACCTGTTATATTGTTCTTAGACCAACTTCACAAAGTCTGAGACAAAAACGCGTGAAACATTACTTGATAGATCAATGCCTTGTGTTAATATGTTTTCTATGTCAATGAAGAAAGTTAATAATTAGACTCACTTCCACTTTACTTTTAAATACTTATTGATTTTTACTTCAGCCAATAACGAAGTAAGATGTTAAACATCATTGTTAGTTTAATGCATTCTAGTTCGCTTAACGACAAATCACATTTTAAAATATTTAATACTAGAAGCACGTATTTTATTTGGTTCAGGTATTAGTAAAAGCCAGTCTGTTGTTTTTCGTATTTTTTCATACATTTATAAATGTCGTTAAGTAAAAACAAATGAAAGATCCTACTTTAATAACTTACCAAATTAAATATCCTCATAACAATAGATAGCATGTTAAAAACAATTATGATTATTAAACAAAATGAGACATCAATTCGCACATACAAAGTGAACCTCACCAAAATCACTATTGTTATATTTTTAGACAATAAAACAAAATAGTAGTAGGTAATAACGACAAAAACAATGCTATTGTGACGGTAGCATTCAAGTGAAATCCATTGTTGTTGGGATTTGGTTCGGTTTATTTTCAATTGCTAATATGAACTTGACATTTGAGATTGCTCTCTAAAACTTTGGATTTACATTTACAAATGTCCATATATTAATATTTAATAGATACTTGTGTGTTAAGTTTTCTTTTCTCGAAAAACAGAAGTAGCACATTGGCAGAAGTATAAACAAACCATGTATAATGATTTATACATTATCGTGGACATATTTTTGCCCGCTTGGCTGGGTAGATGACGTTGATGAAAATGTGTTTTTGTATTCCACTGTATAATAATTATAAAAAGTTGTCCGTAATAAGATTTGCGTAAATATACTACTAACCTTTGCCGGCTTTCGCCTTCATCTTTGTATTTGGTACGAATTTCATCCAAAGCTGAGATAAGCTGGTTGAAAGTTTCACGGTCGATGACCAAACAAGTGGTGCCCTCCGGCGAATCGCATATTATGTTCGCTGTGCGCAGATCATCCCTAAAGAAAAGGGGTTTAATGTTCATAGAATAACTCTCTTTTGTTTATAATAATCGGTTAAGAAGTGATGATAAGCTAGAGCGTCGTCACACGATCGATCAGAAGCAGGAGTCGTCCGTTATGATAAATCGATGCCACGAGTGAGCCTGTCTGGGTCGACAGGGCAAACTCCTCTCGTCATACTTGGCTACATAAAAGCTAATCCCAAAACGTGACTAGATTTACGGGGGCTATACTTAAAAACATCATCACTACTCTGAGAATATCAACCCGGTTGGATAGTAATCATAGTTTAGTACTACATAACGTCTGGATTAGATTTCAAGTGAAAACAAACTAATATTTATAATGTTTATCTATTGGTCGTGGATATTTATAACCTAAAAACAGTAGTTAAGAAAGTTGTGTAACTCGTTCTAATAGATCACCCGGAAATGTACTAAGTCTAAATAAGCCCTGACTTTTATTCTCCTATCGTGATGTAGATTTATTTTAAGAGACTTTTGATAAACTTACCCTTGTAAAGCTTTTTCTCCAAAGAAATCTCCTTTGGTTAGAGTTCTAATGAACTTCTCGTCGTTGCTGTTAGGAGGTTTCTGTGTAACTTTAACCTAGAACAAGATAGTTTGTAATTAGTTTAATTATAAATTACTGTTATTAACTTTAGCCTTTTGAAGTCAACTAGAAATCTACTTATTTATTTAACAAATTACCTAAATCAACCTTTAAATAGTTTTAATGTTGTCAAATGGTTTGAAAATATATTCGATTACTTTTCTTTAAAAAAAAACTTATTAAAAAAATAATACAACGTGATCATTTCTAAAACAATAATGAAACAAAAATAAATATAAATTTAATACACTTTATATAGGTCAAATTGGAATACCACATACATGTAAGTACTTTGTATTGACATCTGTAGAAGCAATTAGAAGAAAATGCGTAATAAGCAGTCGTAGAAAATAGTACAACATCGACATTGTCACGTCTCAACTTACTAGTATGAAGAACAGGTTAAGTGCGTTCATTATTATAAAAATGTGGGACGAACGTTTAGAGAAGATGGAAAGCTGATTACATGTTTTATGAGCGTTTACTAGCAATTCCTAGGGTCGACTTGAATAATTAAATATTATACCTACTAATATTTAAACGTTGAGAAGTTTATCGATCAAGTTATGAGACTGCACAGTAAGAATTAAAGAAAAGGGAACATCCACATCCAACGTGCGTGACTGAGATAAGCTTATAAATAAATAGAAATATACTAAATTAAAAGCGGAAATGTGTATGACCTCAATGAAATTACATTTTAACGAGTTGCTAAATTCTTGTAAATGCTGATAACATATTATGCAATTGTGTTACGAATTAGAAACACGATTATGGTACTATAAAAAAAACAAAACAAACAACAACGTAACATCATATAATCAAATCCTAGACAAATATCATAAAAATAAAGTGTAACCTTAACTAATGTAAAATAACAACAACCCAAACTAATTTATGAAAGTGTGATAACAGCATAACAAAATAAAACCGGATACAGTTCATAGAAAAATTGAAAAACAAGTGAATGTTTGATGAAGACTTTGTTGATAAACTATTATGGTATGCGTAGAAATATATTTTGGATAGATTAGTTAAAACATAATAGAATGAAAACAATCTGATTGTACAATGGTAAATTCTATTGTCTACAATTTCCCGTGTGTCACACATTTTTTAAATATATCTTGTTCTTTTTTTATACAGGAATGTTCTAAATATCAGAAAAGGAAAGAGATAGATATTGGATATTTTAAGGTTGGGCTTAATAGACAAAAGGCTCTGTTAACACAAATAGTAGCTAGTGTCACATATTTTGTGTTACACTATTGCGAAGACTGAACTAATGACCCCAATATCTAGTAAAGCTCGAAAAATTACCAAAGATTAGACCAAAATATTGATCTCTTCATGTTGATATTAAAGACGAATGTTATTAAAAAGCTCATCAACAAACACAGAAATGAGATAAGAAAACCATCCGGTGAGATAACGAAGCTTGAAAGTAATAGTGATTGCGATGCCGACGGCTGTTTTACGTAAAATTTGTGTCAGAGCAAACCGGTACACTCTTTATGTTACAACAATAAACTGGAGTTATAATCTTAAGAGAAAAAGCAATTGTTTTACATCCAATAGAATCTTAAGATTTCATCCGAGTATAGTTTCATTATTTTAATCCGCTCTTACATATGTAAGTATACAGCGATATCTAACAGCATAGAGTTAAATCATGTTCTCGAGTAACATCAGACGTCATATGTACATACAAATTACTGCATTGCTTCACATTCTAAGTTGACTGAATTTCGGCTCCTCTTATCAATCGTGACTTGGTTAGTAAGTTTTAAGAAAAAACTAACTCAAAATTAAAGTGAATCCCGTAATACTAAATAGTAATCAGAAACTTTACAAGGCTATTGTTTTTTTCATATATATAGATAGGTGTAGTGTTATTTTCCATATAATGATAAATTTAAAATCATCGTCAAGAATTAGATATTTGACGACATGACGGCGCGATATTTGGCGCGGACATCTAATTAAATTTCAAAGTATCATCATAACAATAAAGAGAGAAAATTCACTTTCTCTTTCGAATGTGCAACGCGTTATAGTTGCTTATATTTTAATAACAATTAACAAAAACATACGGATTTAAAAGAAGAAATTATAAGAAATAACACGAGTCAGGACAAAATTTAGATTCAAAACTATAATAATATCAAACCGTAAAATAATAATGCAGTTCGCACAAATACGAGTTATAAATGCAACATGTAATACGATCATTGCAGACAATACAACGTGTGCGATGGCGAAAGAGCCTATCTTTTGCAAGAAACCATTTTGCAAATGCGACACGGTTTAATAAAACAGATGGCATCATTATTAGCACAAAATTAACATTATATTTTATTTGTTACATAACCTTTGTTAATATCAAACGGATTCAGCAATTTGGCTTTTTGTTGAAGAGCCAATAATACGAACCAAGTTTGAAGCTTAACTAACTTCAGCTTCCTGAATTACATTTTGCAACGTTCCCATTGTTAATTTATTATTCAACAATAACACAGACCTTGCAACAGACAGACGTCTAGATATGAATATAAGATGATATCACAAAGAAGTGTGTTGGCGTTATTTCAAATTATTGTCTCAAAAAACGTTATAAAACGAAACAGAACTATCATGCCTAACAATCGGTCGCATGGTCACGGTCATTAGAACGCGGGTAAAACGAAATATTCAAAAGAAAATTTTGAGTAAACACATAATAAACCGTTACCGTTTATCTAACACATTAGAACTAATTAACACTTTTTAAAACCATTAACGTTACTTAATGAATGATAACAAAAAGTGTTCGATATCTGCCGTAGAAGAAAGAATCTCGAGTTGATATGGAAGTCGGAACAAAAATCAGGCCTCAAAATGCCGCCATGTAGGTATAATATAACCTCTCACGTTGCCCGGATCGCTGACCTTACTGACACAATAGCAAATTCAATGTCCGCCAATGTTATAAACCAACCGCTATAATTTCAACCACACTTTTTACCTATTTGTAATTACAGGAAAAACTAAACATTTATTTCAAATCTCAATTAATTGACAGACATAACGGCGTTATTTAGATAAGAATGCAAACCTGAATGTTTATTTAAGCGATATATTACTTATAATCGTAATTTAAATATTCGTAGTAGTAAACATTATGGCTGTCATAAATTATGAAGACACAAACAAACCGTTTCGTATTAATAGAGCAAATGATAAAAACAGCAGATACTTGTATCAACCATAAAATTATTAATAGGCATAAACAACTTAATATATCACCATTAAAACATTCATTTGTAGGTACAAAGTATCACTCGAAATTAACATCTCGAAAGTTATTACCACGACCAAAAGTGAAATTGACAACATTCTAGAGAACATCTTGAGTAAGAACCGCGAAACAAGATTTCTACAAAGGCCTTCTTATTTAAATAACATTATAATAATAGATTTCATAAGAAAAATTACAAAATATCCGCAAAAAATAATAATTTATGATTTGATAAAAAAAAACAAGAAAGCGACAAATTGATTAGCAACTAAAATATAATTCAATAACGTATCCAATCATTAAATGTAGCGTAAATAACTTGGGAACATTTTTAACCACAATGAAGATCCTGTTTAATTCTGCACACATTCGACTTACAATTAAAATTAAAATTAAATATTTACCTGTCCTTTTGATATGATAAAGAATGTATCACCACGAGCTCCTTGTCTGATGATGTAGTCGCCATTTTGATAATGAGTCTCCTCCAAAACGTCCGATATCTTCATTAAAGTATCCTCAGGAAGATCCTTAAAGATGGGTACACTGCAACGAATGCACACACATTACAATCGATACATTGGAAATACATTTATTCAAATGCTTAATTCTCTTTGCACAAAACAACAATAATTATCATTTCAATTACTACGCTCAAATAAACCTACTAATAACATATAATGACTTATTATCGGATTAAACATACTCATAATTATTGAAAGCAAGTTCGACATATTAATTAGGTCTTTAAGGCATCTGTGCAATAAAGTAACCTTCAAATGTATTAAATGTTAGTGCAACTCGTACATACACTTTATGCTACAACTTAGATTGAAATGTCAAGACCGTGCAGTATTTTATATCATCATACACTAAGAACGTTGCTTGTAATTTTTTGCACGCACTGTCAGATGTGCTTCAGATTACATTCTTAGATCTTTACTTAGAAAAGAGTATTGTTTTAAAATTGATTCCGAAACTGAGCTATTAAAAACACAGAATGCTAAACCGGATTTTGTTCAAGGTCAGGGTGAATATAGCCTAAACAATAAACATATTGGGCCCTTATATGGTATACTGTTTCTATGGAAATCGTGTTCATTACAGTGAAAGGCTTGAAATTTAAAATGTCAGAAGCCAATTCGATTTCTACGATTACTACGTGACGGCCGATTTCGCAAATTGTGTGCTCAACAATTGAGCAATCTTTACAACTTAGCGACAGGATTCATTTGTTATTTTCCCGGTGCAATTTGTCCTATGGCGAGATCATTTTCCAGTCCAAGGATCTTAATTGCATTAGTCTATAAGCAATCATTTTAATTATCTTATCTAATTCTAAACGAATCACAGGTTATTTTAAGCATTTGTTGCAATAGATGCTTAAAATATAAATGTCATATAAAATATACCATGACAGCTAAAATATTAGAACGACACACGTTTGACATTACATCCGTTACAAGCGGTAACCAAATACATAGTTGTGCGCAAACATTGCAGGGCATCGTTTATCTCTTAGCTTGAAACAAAAGCCAGAATGAAATACAATGCCTCACAGTTTTACGATCTTTGTATAGCTGCGCAAGCTCAGATGAATAGGTCGCATTTACTTATGTTCACTGGTATACAATTTTATCATTATCTACTTGAATTCTTAGGGTTTTTAAAATAAATATACAACTATTTGCATAAACGTCCGGGGCTGACCATTTACAACATTATATCAATCTTAATAAGTATCACAACTCCATTTTGGGTTGCAAATAAATACTTATAAACTTTATAAACGCATTCACATCGACTTTATAGTGAATGATATAGAAACATTGTCCTTTTATGTTCCGTACAAAAGATATGCCAGACTCAAAAAGAAATTTCATAACAATAAAAAAAGCTATATTAGGAAAACGATGAGTAACCGTTGGAAGTAAAGAGGTTTTTGAACTTTAACGTAAACAACGACCCAATTTAAGAGAACCACACATCTAAATATAACATTGTTTTTTATAAATACTTTAATTCAATTCACCAACATGAATCAAATTGATAGAGCACGTTCTCGCATGTTGACTAATTTCACGAGGTATTTTCACAGACTTATTTGTTATATATTTTTGTTTTATTTTGTTCATAATTTAATTAGCGAAAATTTTAAATTTATGTAGACCAGTTACAACTACATACCTCTTAAGGAAGTCGGTGTATTCAGCCTGTCGAATGAGCCCAGTGCGCATCATAATAGTCTGGAAGCATTGGCGTTCAATGGCCCATAGTCGACAATCGGTGGCAGCTTTGATGGTGGCCGTCCTCTTGCAATTGTAGAGGATGGCCAGCTCACCGAAGACCTTGCCTGGCAGCATCGTACTTAGATACTTATTTTCTCTCGACACCTCAACCCTGCCCTCTGTGAACATAAACATCTCGAATAAGGAAAGGTCATGAGATTAATAAAGACGTAATTGTACATTACGAATAGTAAATGGATTAAAATATATCAGGATTGAAATGACGTAAATGAAACAAAGAAAACCATAAATATGAAAAACGCATTAAAATTAATTCGAGATTTTCCTGCAAACGATTGACTAAAAATATTACTAATAAATACAATAATAGGTGTTAATGAAATATATGTAGAGTATGAAATCGTATGAGAATATTTACTTATTATAAGGAACAATTAAAGTAAACAATCCTGCCTTTTGATAAGTCTGAGAACTAACACAGGTTCGTGTGAATAACATTATATCGTATTGTATGTTAAGTAAAAACATCATTGAAAAACAAATGTTGCAAATGTCAAACAAAAATACAGTCATTACAAAGTCTTTATTCATAATTAGACGAGATAATTTAATTCGCTAAATAAATTGACACTCAAAATAATATGAAATAATGCATGACATTGCAATAAGCTAAACTATGACTAATAATGACCAGGTAATTATTGAAATGAAACTCTGCCCGTTTTTTTCCATGCAATGGGAAATATATGCGCATGAAAATCATTTCAGTGTAAACAAGTTCTCGCCTAACACATTCTATATGTAATGTTTGAACTTTTTCCAGCTCTACTAATTCGTGGGCACAAGCAAACTTTTATGCCAATAAGGCAAGTTACTCACGCCTATAAATCTCAACTATATTATACAGGCAAGTTTTTTGGTAATATATTATATATATTTATTAATCAAACGACCATAAAACTATAATTTATATTTATAATGTACTACATTATTACCGAGATATAAGAAGATATATATTTTTTCGAATTGAAATAAGTAATTGTGATATTTAGTAAATTACTTTGTTATAGTGCACTTCGGTACAAAAAAGCTAAATAATTTATTTAAAAAACGAATGTTACAAGTAATGATAAATAATTAAAACAGGACATGTTGCGCGATTTCTAGCATTCGAAGCGGACGTAAATTAATATAGCCGAAAGTGTTTCAAGGCGATTTCGTTAATGTGAGTTGAAAGTTCAAGCGGTATTACCATAATATACAGTTACGTAGAGACATAAATGTAACTCTTAGAATTCATAACATTTAGAATAAAATTATTAAATTTCACACAAGTTATTTGGGTAATGTCTTGTCTACTAACCAGCCAACTAACATAATATATTAACTAAAGTTAGTTGATAAACCTATCATGCTTCAACCTTGATGCTATTCTAGTGACACACCTACCTCTATCTTAAAATGTTGACATTATTTTTATATAATAATCAGATACAATTTAACATAGATAAAGTCAGGCCTAAAATTCATTTTAATACTCTTTAAACTTAAATATTTACCTGGCGTTTTACGTGCAGTCTTTTGTTTGTTTGAATTTTCTAGTTCGTGTACGTCTACAACCTCAGCATCTAATGTTTCAGTTGACGTACTGTCTCTTTGGCAAAGATTACCCGTCCGCCTTTTTCTTATTCCATAAGTATGTACAGGAACTATTAACTTGGGACGTGGAATGGAGAAATCTGAATCCGAGCCACTCGACGAACTCTTTGCACTTCGTGAATAGCGAGAACTTCCATTTGCAAATCTTTGGTGATCGTCATTTCTAACAGAATTAGAAGTCAATGACAATATATCGTTGTATCGTTCATACCTGTCATCACTTTTTACTCGCACTGTGTTGTATAACTTTCCGTATTTGTCATGTTTAATTTGTTTTACTACACCGTTAGCAGTCCGATAATCACTTTCTTTTCCTGAATTGGCGACACTCGTGTCATCACTTAACGAGGGCAGAGTAGGATTGTTTAGTTTACTACTTGCCATATCGTAATGCATCATTGTGAGTTGCTCACTTGGCGACAAATTGCGTTTCGGTTGTGTAACGGTAACTTCATCATATGGAGCATTACCACTACTTTTTGAATGAACTACATCTAAATAAGCACGCAGAGGTGCTCTTCCTTCGCTTTTGATTCTCAAGGATTTTGATCGAAAGCTAGGTTTTGTATCGTCGATATGCATGTTTCGGCCGCTTGCTTGATGTGGAGTATATTCAGGAACACTATCGCATGCTGGTAATGGGTCATTAATTTCTCGCATAAATAATCCAGAATCTTCCGTTTGTTGGTCGATATCCGACGATATGCTATTGCTACCAGATCTCGATGAGTTTGGATTTAAATCCAAGGTGGCCATAGAGTTTATCAAATGATATACTGTGTCGTTATTAAATAGTGTACTTTTATTACTTTTTTTCTCCTCGTTATGCAAACGCCCATTTTTCTTATTGCTGTTATCTTTTTGCAGTTGTTTCAATTTATCATTATCAGTGTCATTGATTTGTTGGCTAACTCTTGAATAGTATTCGTAATATGATTCTGACGAAGGATCAGCTGGTACAGGCCCCGGATCCGGAAGTGGATACTGATTTTTCTTTGAGTCTGCTTTTCTTTGTCTATGTGCATATTTAAGTGAATCTTTACGTTGTGGGGGCACTGGTGGGTGCTTATGTTGCCCAAAGGATTCGATGTCCCATTCGGTAAAATTTCTACGTTTAACTCTTCTTAATGTTGATGGCTTGTAACCATTTGGCATATCCTTAAAACTATAGCTATATTTTAATTTATGTTGTGTGTTAATTAAATTATTATTCGCCCTTGATTTTTCTTCTATATTTTGTTGATACTTCGCTAACTGAGATATATTTTGAGATACATTGTTGGTTTTCGAGTATTCTTCCTCATCATAATCTTTGTGACCATTTTTGGTAACATCTCTACAAGATTTACTTCTTGATATTGAGTTATACTTGGGACTATTGTTATTATGTTCACTATAATTGCTGAGATTCCTTGCACCAATCCAATTTGCAGCATAGACAAGGTCCATAGTACGGTCGTTAATGGAAAGCCACGGGTCCTCCATGACCGCTTTACCAGGATAATGTTTAATTTTCATCTTGACGAAACTATGCACAAATAACACGTACAATCACCATATGAAGACATATCATTTATTATTATTTTCATTGTAACTATCGGCTACTGTTTAAAAAAATATATTCTTAGTTTTAGCCTCATCATCTCTGCGCAAACATCTATATACAACAAAAACTGTAGTCAATAATTATATTTAATCACTCATGAAGAGTAAACAAAGTATGTTAACTTAATATGGAAATTAATAGTCGCAATAGAATTCAAACATTGGAACGATCGGCACAGTTATGCAAATGAATATTTATAAACACACAAGTCTAATAAATCAGTATCGCCATGGGGAGAGTCTACTTTTTCTTTACATTTCATAGTGTATAATTAAAACGAAATATTATGAAAAATAAGAAACTCATTGCAAAAAATATAATAACTAATATATGTATTATCTATAACTAATAAGATTACGGTGACCATCGCCATTGGAATATGAAAAGGTAAGGAATAGTAGTATATTTGCTAGTTGCAATTTAATTAGAACAGTTACGACTTTAACTATTGTGGAAACCCTATATACGACAATAAGTGAGGACATTAAATTACATAAGTGCAAAACGTAAACCACGCAACAACGGATGCGTCACGGGAGGCAGTCACAGATTGCACAAGAAGCGACGCCGTGGCCCAAAGCCGCCTGACACAAGAAACCGTAATAGGTCCTCTGTGGATTACTCTATTGAGGATTGGACGAATGTAAATGGAATTCGTTACGACATAATTAGATAATGGGGACTGAGTACTAGTCCGGTTCTACAATAATTAAATTACTAACTTTCACTTATAGGATTAGCGGGGACAGTTTTACATACAAGATAACAGTGTACAAGGAACTTAAATCAACGAAACGTGCTAAGTAGTAATCATTAAATGCATGATTGAACTACTTAATAAGACGATTTCTATAAAGTCATACTGGCCGGGAAACCAGTTCATTGTACCACATATTCATCCAGCTGCTAAACTGATACATGATACAGCAGCTTCTCTTTCTAAGAATAAAGAAGCTCTAGATATTATTTTTAGCATTAAAATTATGAAACACAATATCCAGCAATGCGTCAATATGTTATTACAATAATACCTAAACATCGCAACAATAGGAAAAATGAACAACCGAGTACCATTGAATAGCATCTATCTATTCCAAACACATACTGTAAATAAAATAAAAATGATAACTGTAAAAGAAACAATGGACAATACATTTCTTTCGCATATAATTTGAATTAGATGCAGATCAAAATATGATATTCAGAAAATCGGTAGCACATTTTACTAACAGAATTTTGATGGATCTATTTATTACCTTCATTATGGATCATTCGGCTGCTTATTTGGTCGACTCATTAAATTACTCTTAAACGCATGAATACAAGAGATGAGTTAGTCACCGCAGTGGCTATAAAAATATTGCTGTTTACTGTTGTACCGACGAAAGCATTCGATTCAATTGCGCTAGATTAAAAAATAATTACTGAGTTAAATTATGATTTCTACATAGAATATAATAAGCTATCAAAGATTTCACGAGAATAAATAGCATTACCGAATGTTGAAATAATAACTACAATATGACCGAACATAATTTTTAACGGTCTGATGGATTTTATAATAGCGAAGTATATTTTAGATAATATCGACAACTCTGCTAACGGTAATGTACCATTTTATATGTTGTCAGTTACACGATTCAATACAAAAAAAATGATAGCAAAGCATACAAGATTGTATCGAGAACTTTCTAATACAACACGAACGATTTCGTCCTTTAATACATGACATGCATAGTCATCTAATCTAATCATTTCATTCTTATTTCATCTACAGTCTCGTGACGCAGTGGTTCGAGCTTAATTCTCCGTCGAAACAAATATTTATAATACTTATATTTTTATTGAAGTGTGTTTTTACTGTTATTTGTGTTATAACACAGAGTATTCTAGTTAGGGATTAGGGTATTATACAGTACTCCACCGATTTTGGTAAGAACCTAATTTTTCTCAATTTCAATACGATGAGAAGGTTTAAGAGTTGCTAGTTGTATATTTGTCGTAAGATGACGTTAAAAATTGCAAGAACAAATTCACACAAATGTGTAGCATACGTAGAAAGCTTGAATCTGGACATTAATATTCTAAAAGATCTTCACTTTGAAGAACACGTTCCAAAATACTTTCACGGCACATACTGCACGCAACAGCAGCCGGCTAGAGTGGCAAAGTAACCTTGTGGAAATTAAATTTGCATAAAGCGTTAGCACTCCACTGATACCAAAAATATAACATTTATCACCTTTTTATGTCTAAATACCTATATTACTTAATTTTGTTACGTAGACTCCGGTAATATAAAATTTAATATGTCTAGCCCAGTTATAACATTTAAACATTACGTTATATTATATTATTAATGTCTGTGTATTGCCGTGTGTCTATTTACAAACTAAATGTTACGAAAGCTGCTAAAAGATTCAGGATGTAAATCTATGAGTACAAAGAAGACTGGCTGGTCATGCTGCACATAAAAACCGAAGTCCTTGAGACAATCCCTTTCACCAAAACATAACGAAGTACAGTCAGAACAAATAAATGTAACGATAAATAATATGACTTAAACAATTGTGATCGTTAAATTTAAACCTAATAAAATTAAATATCAATTCCTAATTCGAAAACAAAGACAAAATATGAAAGGACAACAACAAAATACAACAAAACAAAATAGAATGTTTAAACACATCGATTATGAACAAAGATGTTGAGGCATATTAATTCCAAAATTAATTACGGATCATATAGCTATAACACACGTGATAAACGGAAGCTGAGACAAAGTGACAGCTGCATCTCCTTAACAATAAACACTCACGATTAACACAAACACTATAATTTTATACACACGGTATATTAATATAATTTTAATAATGTACAATATAAGGCACTGTAATTTAAAGTCTCAATAAACTCAAAACAACTCGATCGCGAATATTTTGAATCCGAGACGCGACGCATAAAGAGCATAGCGGCCAGTCACAACAGCGCCGCTCCGCTTACTGATCGTTCTTTACTACAGGCGCCTCGCACTCTCGCGCAGCTATACCTAAGTGAGACATAGGAGCTTAGAAAGAGATAGAACCATACACCTGACTGCTCTACAGTCCTTTGTCATATAAGGCACAAAAGCTCTAACTTTTGATAAAATATGAGATCTTTACAATTATAATTGAAATGTACTATTAAAATTTATAAGCCAAATTTTCGTTCAGTGCGACATAGAGCTTGTTTTAGAGCTGTTTATTTTAACAAGTGTTTTAGCATCAATGAAGCTTAATGAATACTGCCGATACCTATTTTAATACTGATAATGCACTGATCAGTAGTAATTCATATGATTGTAGAACAATGTATGCTAAAGAGGACAAGGTATTAGATTCCGTGACCGTTTCTAAACCGAACGAAACAACGAAGGTTATGACCTCTATTTCCTTTGAATAATATAATACTATTAAATGGACTTAATTTGAAAGCTAAGACATAAAAATTAATAGCTGTAGAAACAAAAGAAAACGACATAATTAGAAATTGTAACTCCTTATATCAATCAGTGGAGCGACACCGAACACAACCGCATGAGCATTTTATGCTATGGCCTTTAATGTTTTACCACGCGCGGAGTTTTGCATTCTGTAATAATAGACCCAGACCAGTCGGTTCACGGATCGAAAGTTCAAGTAAAAGTGAAAATGCTAATCACTACTGACAGATTTAACCCGAATGCTTTCATTTGTGACGTAAATTTGCGGTCAATGCAGTAACATTGTATAAAATGTATAACAATCTGAATTTGACTTTCACTCTAACGAAAAAACGTGATGCCCATAATGACAACATTAAGAAATGAATTAATTCCGCCACCCGCTAATAGATGGTTGTCTTTAAAGTAAATATAACCCATATTCTATGTGTTCACATGTCATTGGTTGGGTCACAGTCGTGTCTGACAGGAAAGTTCCTTCTAGTTTTCCACATAGCTAATAGAGGCCCCACCATCAATCTTTATAAATCAATCGGCTATTATTCCCATATTAAATTCCATTAAACTCTGCGGGTGTGGTATGTTCCTCTTTGAAGTTAATTTAAGTCAACGAATAGGGGCTACAGAGTTCATACAAATTAACAACCAGACACGCATACAAACATACGTGACGCTGTTAATAGAGTTTATGATGAGATAGTTGAGGAGAAATCTTGAGATACGGACGGTCACCCCAACAGAATGTACAAGTATGCGTTGTATGAGAAAATGTTTACTGGCAAAGTAGAAGCTAAACATATTACAAGCTAATGATACATCGACATTATTGAATGGACTAATGCTCATTTCAAAGATGGTTTTAGTTAAGTTGAGAACTGGGTAAGTCAGAACTTAGTCAGAATTTATTATAGAATAGAGTATATGCAAAGGATAACTATGTCTATATTGAAATCCTATATGACAACCGAGTTGCTATAATTGTAGACTCCAACGACATCATTTACGCAGTAATATCTGTCTTAGTTAATTAATTATTTACATGACATCTAATACGATAAAGTTTATTAAGGTCATTGATAACATTTTAGGTCATATTGTTTTGTACGTCTGTTACACAACCTATCTCTAAGACATCAATAAATTTACATTATGTCCAACTGTACCAGATACTATAATGTCTTTTATTTCATGTAAATCAATATCTAATGTCTTACAAATTTGATGAAACAGCTCCCATAGTTTCAAATATTAGCGAGTCATGTTTGAGTTTTCACCCAGCGCTATAATAGCTGGCTGTGAGAGCGTTATTAAAATCAAAATTCCCAATGTCAACATTTCTTTGTCAGCTTAAAGACAGATTTGTTAAATCACTGGTATTGACGTTCATAATGCTCGCAACTTTCACTTCCGCCAAGTTAAAAACAAACTTGTTGGTCTCAATTGTGACGTCAGCTGCCGAGTGCCCAACAGTGTCCACAAGGTCTCGAGCCAAGTTACCAGCCAAGGTCGATACTGATCACGTATTATCTGTTGTGCTTTGAAATATTTGATTTCGCCAGTTTAAAAATAGTTTGTAACAACAAGAAATATAATAAATACATTATCTAACTTTTATACAATATTTATTGGGATATTTTTACGCTTGAGTGAATGTAGGAGCTAGGTACATGTTAAAAAGTGATTCACATTTATTTAAAATTAAAAAAAACCGTGATATAGTGTACATGTAATTATTTTTAGTTATGCAAACAATTTTTATTTCGTCAGTGTATTTAACTTAAAACATTAGGAATTTTATTTATATTAAGTAGATACGTAAGTAGTACGAATTGCGAAATAAAATTTCCAAGGAATATATGAAAATAGGTACCCATAATTGCAGAGAACAATGACACTAAACAATGACTAAATCTTACTTCATAAGGGTCATATTTACCTGTCAACATTCAGTATTATACATGACATAACTACGTGACTCATTCAAGTGACCGGCTACCGTTAAAACATTTGAATACAAAACACGTATAACGCCCTAATTCTTGTAAATATTGCTGATATTAAAAAAACACCATATTCTAAAAATAATCACCATATAGATACGAGACAAGAATAGATTGTCTGCACAAACATTAATAAGAATTTTCCACGCCATTTGGCGTTCCATACCGATTGAAACTGCATTTACATAAATACAATATGTTTAATAATACTACACAAGTAACAAACGAGATCTACTTAGATGGGTATCAGAGCAAAGGTCACACAAACATAGTAGTAAGTATTTTGAATATAATGGGTAGGTAGGTTATATTGCCGAAATCATGTCGCGCAATAATGGGAGAAAATACAAGTGATAAAAAATAACATTACTGTAATAAATACCTAAAAAAACCTTTTTGGCCTTGGTCTTTTGTTTAAGTAGCTAGAAAACGATTTATCGGAATTGTGAATTGTCATTCTATTAACATCGATGTAGTCAATTGATCGTTTACAAAACTCACGCGACAATTGAACATTTCGATGGATCGTCTTCAGGTCGCTTTAAGTCCAAACTTGAAAACATTCTTTTTTTAAATATATTCATATAAATATTTGTTCTAACCGAAACTATATATACATTACATTTATGTAATTTAGTTTAGTCCAACCGAGACAATTTAATAACTATAAAAGATTATAAAACAATACGAAATAATATTGCATAAGTGGAAAGAAATATGCAACTGAAAGTAAATTACATATTATAATAGTTAAACTAGATAAATATTTCTCAATATATTAGCAGTCAATAATTAATTTAACAGAAATTAATTTTAAAACTTGTATTTTGAATGATAAAATAATGAAGAAAAAGTTTGGACATTCGGATTACCTAATGTGAGCTATTGAAACAAATATACGATAATATATAAATTAATATATGTGTATGTAATTTGGTAGAAACAAATGATTTATTAAATACCTAAATAGATTTCATTTTATAATACTTTGTATTAGAAGGCGAAACATGCATTATATAGTATGTGCATCGTATTCAGTAGTCAATTTCTGTTAGAATTTGTTCACGCGCACGAAAATGTAGGTATTTGTTATTGAAGTGTGCAGGATATTATTTATTTGCATTATCATATTATAAACCAATCTTAAAATTAAGCGTTCAAACGTGTACTTCACAACTGTAAATGTTACCATTAAAAACTAGTGTAAAATCCAGTTTCCTTTTGTTACTAAGTAGACTGCATCCACGTCGAATGAAAATAGAATATAACAATGTATATATAATAATTACTGTAATTTATAACAATTATATAACAACTGAAAGGGGATAACTGATCTAAATTCTGTTATTAAATTTACCGGAAATGTTAAGGACCGTAGTAGAAATTATCCATTCATTGGTATTGCCTATCTTTGTGTCACTATGGATAGACAGATGGATAAAGGATAGTGGACCTTAAATGGAAACAATCTAGAACTAAAATAGTCCGAAAACGCAAGTAGATATTGACAGTGTTATTGATAGTTCATTAAATACCTATTTAAAAGAAAGTTAACTTTCCGCTCGACTACGAATTACACGCTGCAATTTGCGATACTAAATACTTATGTCAAATTAAATTTGTTCAAAAACTTTTGAATGTCCAAACTGTCATTTTCAAAGTTTCAAAAAAATATTGAAAATGTATTTAGGACATTAACTATGATTAATGAGAACAATATTCAATTGTTTTTATCAAGAACGGACACCGAGTGTTAGGTCAAAGTTTAAAAATGAGGACTTGAATGCATGCCTTTGTATGCAAATTTATTTCAACAAAAAGTATAACATAATTGTTTTCATTACTTTGTTGACATATATAACATATTCCAATTTCAGCATTACAAGTGATTCAAATAGGTAACATTTTGGACAAAACTCAGTTAAAAGTATTTAGCGTTATCCAGTTTTTATTTTTCCAAGAGAAAACACCAGAAATAAAGTTACTCTCTAGAGAATAGGTGACAAATATTTATTGAAATGTTTATCTATGAATATATTTAACTCCATGTTTTAGGCCCTTCCTTCATTTCCTTTCTCCTATATTAGTCTAGCCAACTATTTGAAAGAATCGTTTATCAAACAGCTTAGTATCTAAACCTATAAAATGTTATTTGAATGTATTTTTAGATTATTCAATTCAAATATATATACATATGTATATACAAATTTCTATCTAAGACAGATTGTTGTACATGTTTCTCTATATTACACCAATCCGGAAATGATACTTAGAGCCAGTACCCGGCAGACCATATTCATTTTACCAAAGCTGATATTTGTTTATGAAACAATAATAATGATCATTATTATAACAAAATATGATTAAAGATTTTATTGATTAACTTTTCTTGACATTTACATTAGTTATTATTATTCGTCAGCTTCATCTTCAGAATTATCACTACTTTCATCATCTTGCTCATCGTCTTCTTCATCATTTGGTTACCATCTTCAGAATTATCTGCAAAAATTAAGTATAAAATTTTTAATTGGATCGACAAAATTCTAAGGAGAATTTTTCATAATACAATTACCAGGTACATTTTGAATAAAATCACGAACGAAACATGGAAGTTGATCTCCCTCAAACCATTTAAACACGTATGAGGTGTCTCGTTCTTCCCAACCGCATTCCAGTGGGTTTAGCACAGAAGGGTTTTTTTCGGATGCATTTTTCCAGATGCTAGAAATGTAGTAAGCTCTTAAAAATTGTTGATAAAGTTCAGCTTTAGATGGGGGTATTGAACTAGCGTCAAAGCTTCTAACTTTTTTATTAAAGTTCTCATTTATGTCAGACGCTTTGTCAATTTTTGTGATATCAATAAATCGTTTATGATTTCCAGTACCACTAAGCATCCAGACATGAGATGACAAATTTTTTAAGTTAACCATGTTACCGAGCATTATTATTAAGATATCTGTATCAGACCCTCTAATGACAATATTTGACGAGTCTGGGATACTACATACATGGAAAAATTTTTAATAAAGGGAAAAAGACCCTTTACCTTGTTAAAAAAGAATACTGAATTTCAAAAAGCATTCGCAACATTGGGAAGCGCTGATTTAACACCGGATATGTTACAAGATCTGTTTAACATTCTTCAACAATTTATTTGTTTAATGTACAATACGAAGAAATGTAAAGATGTGGATGATAGTCGGTTTCAACTCTTTGTTAATAGTTACAAAGCTTCTGACATAAATGAGAACTTTAATAAAAAAGTTAGAAGCTTTGACGCTAGTTCAATACCCCCATCTAAAGCTGAACTTTATCAACAATTTTTAAGAGCTTACTACATTT
>JAPWLS010001425.1:0-45553 GCA_028551675.1 Tineola bisselliella | reverse complement strand
AATGCAGCGCCGAACACCCCGTCATCGACTAATCTACAAAGCGAGTTCCTTCTGTATTGGTCTCAAACAAATCATTTAAAGAAAGTACCTAGCCAAGGGCCGGTAATTCAATCCTTCGTTATACGTCTGTAACTGTTGATGTATAAAGCAACTTTAATACCTAAAGTCATGTTAGACTAATTCATTATAAATACTTAAAAATACTATAAATGAATTAGATTACGTGTTCAAAATCAAAATAAGTTGTATTTTTTTTTAATAGGTTTAGTAATTTTACTTAACTTAAATTATTTGATTTACCGACTCTAACAACCTATGAAATATTACATATTTGAAAATACTCAACATTGAAGACTTTTTAATGTTTTTTTGAGAGTAAAATAAATATTTAATTATCATAACTACTAGTAGACTATTCGTGTTCTTGGAAACTTACATATGTTTTTGTTAGTAATGTTTTTATTGGAGTATTTCTCAAAGCTAAAACATATTGTTTTGAGGGCTTTATGCTAATGCTATGCTGCTTTTTGGTAAAGAATAAATTGCTATTATAAAAATAAAGAAAAATAAGATTTTTGGCCCTACATAATCTATTTATTAACGTTTTAATATCATTTTGAAACAATAACTAAAACATTTCATTAAGTGTGTTTTAAAATGTTTATGAATGTAACTGTCTCGATTAAAAGTTCAATTAAAATGAACAGTTTGTAATTAAAATATCACAGTGTGAAACCATCTCGAGAACAATCACTTTGCCTATTCATTAAACTTTCTAAAGCTGACTTTTATTATGAAGCTATTGTAGAGCCATAATAAAAATTTAATTAAAACCACGTACAAAAATTTAGGAATAAAATATCATAAGTGAAATCATATGATGAAATGAAATATCATATGATTTAAGGATTTATTTGTTTTTAAATATTACAACGTACAGCAACCAATATAATATACATACGAGTAATATATACGAGTATAATATGGTATTATGATCTAAGTTACTGCAAATATAATATTATATAGAAATTAACTAATAAAAGAATTGGTCTTTATTTTTTGTAGGAAGGAAATAAAATGCTTCAAGCGGTATTCGTGACCAGTCTAACTGCACGTCTTTTAACGTCGACGGTCACAGAGAAAAAAAAATAAACAAAGAAAGAGTCTGTCGTCATCTAGCTAGTGTAATTAGGGGTCTGTCACGTCAGAGGTCGCTGTTTGCATGTTTATCTACCCTCTGTTTATGCAGTAATTGCTACTTATTTGCGGTTTCGCTTTGGTGATCGCTGGCAGGTTTCAGTCATACTTGTTACTTTGATGTAGCGGTTAATTTGTTTATTATTTTGTATATACATATAGGTATGTTATAAAATTTCTCCAATGAAACTTGGGTAAGAACTAAGAAGTTATTAAAAAAATAGACCGACTTAATATGAATTTATATTATATTTAAAAAATGGTTTTAAATTTACCCCATGGTCGTTATTCTAAATTTATATTAGTTCTTGTCTGTACGTGGACGTACTTTTAGAGTTGCCATCGTACTAATCAAATAATGTAAAAGGATTGTATGCGGATATTTAATGAATTGATAATTATCATACTTCAAATAAAACTAACTAAATATCATGTTGATTTTAATAATAGAATACGTATTTACAATTTAAACAAAATGTTATACAATATGATCTTACTAATTGAATTATAAAACATGATATTAACTTGTAAACAATACTGTATAATGAACAATATTATTGTACTAAGGTAAAATACCGGGTATATATACAACTAGAAGCTGTTTATTATGAAAATCAAGCCAACAAATACCATATCTGTACATCTTTATTCCGCGTAATTGTTACACAGCAGTTTCTTTCATTGTTATCAAAGTTTGATCATATGTCATTTAACACACAATTATGTACTGCTTATAAAGTATATAAACGTTGGAAACCTATTTCAATTTTCATACAGTTCCAATCATGCGTGGCATCTCTCATGATATAATTGATCGTCTTATAAAATTTGCATCAAAAAATGGCTTTAGTAATCCCAATTATGCCTTCGAACCGGGATCACAAAAAGGTGATAACTTTATGGGAATTATTACTAAATTAAACCTTGAAGATGTTGGTTCAAATAAAGTTTTGAGTGTTGTTGTGAAAACGGCAGCCAGTGACCCGAATACACGAGCAGTGATGCATATTCATGCAATGTTCGGTCGTGAGGTTTGGATGTATAGAAATTTAATACCAATATTTAAGAGTATAAGAAAGCAAAGCGAAAATGATATACTGCAATTTCCGGAGTGCATTGAAGCATCAGATGAAGACGGAAACGAATGGCTGGCGTTTGAAGACATGTGTTCAAAAGGATATAGTTTACATCGCCCTCGGTTGTCTTCACTCGATGAAACTCATATGAAAATAGCTTTAACAGCACTGGCAGAATTCCATGCTTTATCATTTGTTCTTAAACATCAAGATTTACTTTTGTTTAATAAATTAACCAAACAAGTACCTGATACGGTATTCCCGCCAAAGAGTGAAGGTGAAATGTTTAAATCTTATTTGGGAAATGTAGTAGAAAGAGCTTTAAATGTTATAAGCAACAAAGAACATAAGGAAAAATTAGAGAAATTTTGTGATAATTTGTATGAAAAAATTATTGAGGTCCTTCAGCCAAATCAATATAGAGTTTTTTGTCACGGTGATTATTGGAAAAACAATATAATGTTTAAATATAAAGTGAGTATGATTAGAAACTTTATGATATCGGTACTTAGAATATGTAATATATTTACATTTTTTTTTGTTTTATTTTGTAGGACGGCAAGCCGATATCAGTTTGCGCGCTGGACTATCAAATAGTTCGTGCAGCATCTCCTGTTGTAGATATTTTGTACCTTATATTTTGCTGTACAACGAAGGAAGAACGATCGGAACATTTTGACAGATATCTGCAGCACTATCACAATGAATTATCCAACCAACTAACAGCTCACCAAGTAGAGTTTAAATTTCCATGGTCAGAATTCTTGTTAGAGGCTAAACGTTGTTGTCCTTTTGTCATAGGTATGGCGATGATGGTGCTTCCACTTATGACGTGTTCTTCCGATAATGTTCCAGAAGTAAAAGATTTGGTTTGTGGTGGAAAAACATTAGATGATTCCGAAAGCTATGAGTTATTCTCTGAAAGGATGAGAGGGGTAATTGAAGATTGTATTAGTTACGGATTTATTTGAGAACATTTTATTCTAATGGGAGAGTAGAAAGTACGTACTTATACGGCGTACGCAACTCAAAAACATGTATAGTACATACTTTAAAACTTTATTTAGAAATAGAGAACAATGTTAAACAAAAAATTGATAATTTTAAATTAAGGTTTAAGACATTTATTTATTCAAAAAGAATTTAAAAAAACACTTAATTGAGATAGCAATAATAATAATAACTATAAATAAACATATCGTACGTAGAATATTGACAACACCATCACAAGGCACTCAAACCCATTATATGTTTTTTTAATTCATATTTAAATTTACTAATACCTATTTCTAATATTAGTTATGTTTGGTTATGTTAAATTCTTTATTAAAAATAAAGTTTCAAAAGAAAACTCGATGAGAATTGGCTTGAATGAACGCTTTGCTGTAGCTCACATACTATATATGACATTAATTCACGTAAATAAGTTCAATTTACAATATTAGAAATAAACAGCTATATTAATGATTAAATTAAGTATATTAATTATTTGAAAATCTGTAATGTTAGCTTAAAGCGCTGCTATTAATATGATACTGTTGATCTGTTTCAGCAATGCGTGATTGATAGCATTAATGAATTCTTGAACGTTCATGTTAATAAGTTATGTAGACAGGTAATTTTATAATAACATAGCTATTAGTATTATTTAATATTGTTATTGTGGGTTGTTAAAATATATTTTAAATTTATGATGTTTATTTATTATTTTATTTGATTCATTATTAATCTTAATGTACGTATACATTCATATATTATTGATTTGTATATAAAATAAGAAGAAAAAAATCTTATTTTTATTTCTATTATTAAGTACCGCGTTTATATTAAATATAATATTTTAGACGCATTTTAAATAGCAATTTAAGCCTCATCAAATATTTTAAAAACCATAAGAAACTTTACATAAATATAAAATATGATTACATTATGTTACAAACATATAAAAGTTTTTAATAGTTTTAAAACAATATTGTCTTTAGTTATTCGTACATTAAATGGAAATTAAAACTTTATTGAAGACATTTGGAATATTTGTTGTTTAAGTAAATAATATAAACAGCTACCGTTATCAAGTTTATGTAAATTGAGTGACCGGACCTCGTTCTTGAAAGCCATGGCTAATTTATATGTATCGGAGACGACAATGCACACGGGACCACACACAGTGTCGGATATTGTTAGGCTTAATTGCGATTTTGTGTGTAGAATTCAACTATTGTCTTAACAGTATAAGAGCTTAGAAGAGAATAAGCAAATATGAGATAGCATTTAACTTTATGGATGATAACAAATTGTTTACTAGTTTAATAATGCAGTCATATTTCCATTTATTAAAACAAATATTAACATTAAATATTTAAACATTATAAAAAGATTACCATTTTCCACTACTCTTTGTAAAAACGCATAAATAAATAAACAAATAGATGAAATGGATAATGATTTAAAATACATTATAAAAATTTTGTTTTCTTAAAATTTAAAACAAGATTTAGATATGTAAGCTGGGTTAACTGTTTGGTTCCTTACCAAATGGTTGATTATAGGAAATGAAACATCAAAATTGATTTATCAATAATTACTTTAATATGAAAATAAAAGCATGTTTTTACATACTACAATTTCCCAGGTTCACCAATTTTAACAGTTTTTATTTGAAAACAATAAAACAAAATTTGAGAAATTCTGGCTGAACCGGCATCGGATGCGTGTTGGGATTTCTGCAAGATGGTTCATCAGCGGCGTCCTCTCCTTTAATTTTAAATTTTGTAGATTTAGGTAAGGCACAATGGGGTTGATATGTCTTGTCAGATAAAAGCCCCAATTTGAAAATAAATAATAAAAAAAAACATACTACAAGAGATTTTAAACTACTTAACTTGAATAACTTGATACTTCAGTGAAATAATGATGGAATATTAAAGTATTGAAACCACATCGACTATTAGTGGTTTCGGTGGAAAAACTTATAAAGAGCAGAAGTCTAGATTAAAGTTTTTAAATGAAAATCGTTTGTGGTGTAACTTTAATGTCGAATGTTCTTGTGGTTAACCTTTTTACTTTGATGTACTTTTTATGACAAGCTTTTAGTAAAAGGATACTGAACAATTTGTTGTGGGTTGTGGTCTGATCATTTCGTATTTTTTAAAGAAATTACCACAGGAGTATATAAAGCATAGTTAGTAGATTGCGCCGAAAATGTGGAATATGTCGATATCATTAATTTACTTTGAAAATAACTTAACACTAGATTGCCCGAAGAAGTAATTTTGACTGCTTTTTAATTTCAATTAGAAAAACAACTATGTATATAATGACAGAATTTTGTGACTTTTTGTACGACATGCAAATGCGGTTATTGATAATAGTAGTTACCTCCCCCTCCTTCATTTCCGGCATATACATATGTGTTATACCTAGATATAGGTACATATATGCTAATGTTCAGTCTTTCTAGTGTTAAGGTGCGTTAAATTTTAAACACATACATTTTGATCTGTTATATTCCTTTTTGATATGTTATATTATAATATTACAAAAAAATCTAAAAAAACTAATTCTCAATAACTTTTTTCTTAATTTTTCAATGGAAATATATATATATATTTTTTAAATACGCAAGCTTTACCAAATATGTAGGTATATTAAAACAATTTTTAGTATTTTGTAAAAGGAAAAATTAAGCTTAAATATAATTTTATGTAGAATTAAGAAAACAATATAAATGCTTCGTTTTTAATTACTGTTGCAGTGGGTATATAATATTTTGGTATCACTTGTTTTAAAAAAATCTTCACCGAACTTTCTCATTCATGTTTTAGTTAAGCGATAAACCAGATCATTAATTATTCCGGGTTAATGTAAGCAAGATTCGAACTGATGTTTATGTAAACGGCCATTTAGTTTTAAAACGGTAATATCTTTTAGATGTACCCGAGTTTGTGTAGGCTTGTCGCATTAAAACTAATTCTCTAATAACTTAACTAGAGCCTTTTATCTAGGCGACGACTGGTTCTAGTGACTATATATTTAATATAAGAAACTTGAATACTAATTAAGAACTGTGTGGGATTTTATTACTTAAAATTGTTATATAGTAGATGCACTCTTCTTAAACAGAGGTCCGGGGTTCGATTGAATTTATTAATATACCTACTATAATACAAAAATATATAAAAATATAATTCGTTTATGTATTATTATTAAAACAATTATTTCAATGTTTCTCTATCCATCCATCATACAACCACATTTGAAGTCAGATTTGTAATAAAATTATATTATTACTAAAATTATGCATCCACTGCAGGACATTATAAATTTACATAAAATTGTTCTGTTCCAGGAATGTCCCTTTGCCCGAGAGGTAAATTAGCTACAGCTATATTTTAGTTGATATTTGCATTACTGCTTACCTCACTTTAAAAGTAATATTAGTTGTAATTAACCGGTATATTTAATGATAAAATTGATAGTTTTTGTATGTAGACGTCATTATTCGCTCTATGTTTATTTTCGTCTCGGCCGATTAGATTGGGATCATAATTTGCGCACCTGCATCTTTCATAAGAACCAGTTTTCTTATTCTGAGTGTAGACTGTTACCTTTTTAATTTAAGTCGTACTGTTTTAATAGAAGTCTTAAGCTGTAATATTAATTTTATCTGCGGCGCTCGGTGATGGCGCCTCTGATGAGTTTAATAATAGTTTTGTGATAGGTAGTCGTAAACCGAGTCTTAAACTTTCTATGAATATTGATTAAAGTTTCATGATTTTGTTTGATAACTATTAAAATGTTTTGAGTCTAGATTTAGTTGTTGTTGTTTGAGTGCGGACGAAGAACAGCGACTATTATTACAGAGAAATGTCTAGATTAATAGGACCGGGCACTTTTCGTTATATCTGCCTACTTCCGAGCTTATCCCGAATCATCACGAGTCACTTAACGGGTTACGCTTGAAACTACCAAAGGGCTAATAAACATCATTTCTAACATACAGAAATAAAAAAATGAAAAAACTAGGTTTTAATTTTATTGTTAATTAAATCACTATATATGAAGTTTAATAAATTAATAATGACATTTCTTGTTTTGAATGTACTTTTTTTTTACTGTTTGACGTTTCATTTGTTTTCTTTGTCTTTAGTATTGTATATTCTTTTTCTTTTATGTTATAAAAGCGATTTCGATAATTTTAATTTTTTGTAGAAATATTTGTGTGTGTTTAGTAAATAAAAGCCAGTGGAGGGAGGTGTTCGAGTCGAAATTGGCGTAGGTATAGAGAAATAAGTCACAGTATCCATGTTGTTTACGAAGTAGCTCTATACGTTATTTTCCTATAGAACACCTGCCACATTCAATAGTATAATGGATGTGTACGTATGTATGTATATTAGAGTAAATTATCATTTTACGCTCGGTGGACCGTATCGTGACCGGAATGCAGTCATTTGCTGTGCAGACATGCCATTTATAAACCACTGTCTTATGCATTTCATAGGTCGTTAGTATTCACAATGCAAGCACTAACTCTGGACTATGAACATATAAAACTCGCTCGAGATGATATAAAACTGACAATTATGCATAAACACGAGTAAAGTGATTTCTAAGAAAAATATTAGGGTAATGCTGGCAACTGTTCTTAGAACTAATTTTTTAAAAAATATATGCGGTCTACTATCGTATATTATTTTGATTATTTTCGAAAGTTTTGCAGCAGTGGTATCAGCGACCATCACGACTGATAAAATTTCAATCAAGTCATGTCACGTTTAACCTCAGCCACTGATTTCATATTTAGTCCTTAGATAAGTTATAATGGTAATAAACGCGTACAATACATGACATGCCGTGTTGTACGCTTACGTAACGCAGCGTACAAAGTATATAATGATCTTAAATATTGTGATTTATAATGTAAATACAAATGTATGATGGTATAATATTAAATTATTTTATTTTTTACAAACGGCCAGTCTTTTGTTTCATAAATATTAGACAATAAATTAATAGTATATAATGGTGCCATTATTGCAATTTAATACCTGATTCTTTTAACCACTCTAATGGAGAACTGTGTAAACGGAGACCCATTTCCTGATATCGCGGTAGTATTATGTATTATGGTCGGGCGTATTCAGTCAGTCACGAGTGTTGTGGCACGCGCGGTTTACATCTCAGAGATTTCTTGTCTCAAATACTTAACATATCTTGTGATTTTAGGTATTGACTTGTTTTTATATATTCGTGACAATTTTTTTACAAACTAATTATATAATTTTATCCTAAGCCCAGCGCTAGCCTAAGAACTTGTAAGAGCAGTGTTTTTCCTTAGCAGTGTAAGCCATACATACTATATATGAAAGAAATAAAAACAATAATAATAATAATGAAAAATGAATTAAGTGTGTGTATTATTTTAATCCGACATTTCGATAGTTTTCAAGTCATCGTAGAACAACTACTTGATATCTTTTAATTTAGTTTTATTTAGCTGTCATATAGGTATATTTTTTAAAATTACGATTTATTTCTCAATAATTAGAAAAGTAAGAAATATAAACAAAATTAAATATGTGATTTGATAATTGATAACAATAATTAGAAAGATGGAGGTAATTTTTTTATAAATATTTCACAGCTCAACGTTCGTTTATTTGGAGTTAGTAGGCTGCTGGGACCACCTGGGTTTCTGTTTTAGTCGTTTGTATAAAAAGGGGGACGGTTACACGAAATAATTGCGTAATCCGATTAAGAAAGCGAATACTTTGTAAAGACGTTGGGGCGTGATATTATTTTTATTAACGCGATAAAAGCACTTTTGTATTACATTCTTTTTGATGTTTATTATTATTACGTGAATTTCGCGTGATTTCTTTTTTTTTTAAATAATAATTTAGTTCATTAGAATTGTTTCAACGAGTTGTGTGGTCTCATATTTAAACCCGATGTAAATATGGATGTCCTTGTTTTTAATTGGAGTCAGTAATCATTTTAGAACATGTGAGTGAAAGAACGATCGGCGTTGTTTGAAAGTTTAATTATGAGTATAGTTGATCATTAATTCGTGGACCAGTTACTTGGCTGATTGGTAAGGGTTTGGACACGTCACATACGATTACGAAAATTATAACAATCTTGTTTGTATGTGCCTACCTACAACTTTTTATAGTATAGCGACTAAATTCCGTTGGATGTTAAGCTGGTACAGCCATAAGGGACAGCGACAGCTTCTACCTTGATGTTGTGTTCTATAATATTACACTTAGACATATAAAACTACCTAACAAATGGGTTCAACTTTCCTTTCAAATAAAAGTCAAATTAAGTTAAAATTAATGAATCTAACCCACGTATGCATATGAAGCAATCGCATTAGTTTATGACTGCATTTGAACATAATGAATGCGGAATCTCAATTATCATCCTACATAAAGACCGGCGTCAACCTACGCATATAATTTACGGTACATATCAATGACCAATAACGAATACACCAGAACGTTCGGGGTAATCAACGAGCCAGGCTCATTGCATCGTAAACGGCTCACTTTTATAGACCGCGGACTTTTCTTTGAACCCAATTACGAGAAGTGACTGTGCAATATAATTCATTTATAAAAAACCTCCAAGCCAGGTGCCAGCTTCTGAACTCAGGACCAGACGCTGCGGAACGAATAGGCCATGTCAATCACTTTAATTAATCATTAAAAAGGGGTTTTGGAGATTGCTTGCCAGGTAGCCGTTGTAATTGGTTAATTTTGGATGAAATTTTCAAAATAACGATGCTTTCGGATTATTTTCAAATTACGCATTGTCATGTTGGTATTGTATATTATTGTAAAAGTATGCGGTATATAACCGCATTCTATTATAATTAATATCCTATAATATGTTCTTTCATAGTTGTATATATACTTATTATCAATAATAACTTAATATTGGATATTAGTAAATACTAATATCAGATCCAAAGTCGCCTCAGCATACAGAATAGGGAGAGATGACCAGTAATCGATTATGCAGGAAATTCTACTCTAAGTAAATGACTTAAATGATTCATTTGTTTGTTATATTGATCTGATTATATACATAACTTTAAAAAAACAATTGAAATAAACTGGAGTCATTTTTAAATACGTTTATTTAATAAACAAAATTCTTTAATATATCAATGTCTAACAAATAGTGACTCAATGAGTTTTTTTATACAAACAAAAATATGTTTACTTATTACTAATATCACAGTTTCTTGTTTGAATCATACAATAAATAGGTTTTTAATTTAATAATAAATTTGATTCTTCAATATCTTCTGTTATCTTGGACAATATTTGAAATATGGAAACAGGAAACAGTGTAGTGATAGAAATCTGTAAAGAAGATTCTAGATTAGATTTTATAGACTAAATCTATAAATAAATTAAATTATTACAACAAATAACATAATTTTGAAGGTTGAATATTTTCTAAACATACGCACCTAGTGGGGTCGTACGTGGTATCAAAGCCAGGCACATTGACTACATTCCACTCTCCTTTAACTTTGGCATATCCAAACGATATTTGATCACGGAAACTATCCGAATCTAAAAGTTTCATTGGTTCGTAATGTGAGTGGAATTCTGGTACAATTGTTAATTTCTTCTTCAAATGATTTTCTGTGAAAACATATTATTTTTAATTCGACATTTTGATCTACAACTGATAACATAAATATGTCGGCTCCTGTTTTTACTTGGCTACTTCCAAAATTTATTCCGACACGTGTCCAGACCACTTAGATTGCCACCCGGAGCTACAAATTGGACCAATAACAACCATCGGTTTGTCTACAGTTATTTAAAGGATTCTCACAAAAATTGCATTAAGCTCTACAATGACATTGTTCAGTTGGCAGAATAATATAAGACGTGGTAAAGTGAAGGTTATAATAATTGTTTACTAACCAATAATAAAACCCATTGATACGTCATCTGGTAAGCGTATTTTCTCGCATATACTGATGAACCGTCCACCGCTAAAAGAGAAACAATTTTTTTATATATGAACATATAAAATCACGCTTTTCTTAAAATTTACCTTCGTTATTCAAAACATATAAGATTTGAACTCAAATTATAATCTAATTAAAACTATAGTGTCATTATTATTATTTTTTTAAACTCTATATACACTCAATGTCCAGTCTTATTAGACTTCGCATATAACAAATTTCTTTTTTTTTACATGAGTTCAATTTGTGTCTGTTATCGGATCAAAAGAAAGAAATAAATAAATAATGTTAATTTACTTTACAAACACTCCCAATATCTCCGCTTTTTTTAATTAATGGTTAATTTCCCCGACTAAAGAAAATCAAATAAAAATCCCTGGATAAAAGAGATACAATACATAGCTTGAATCCATTGAACGAATCTCTTCGAATTTTAGTTGGTACTAATATACAGTAATGCCCCGCTTTACGCGAGTGATATGTTCCGGAAAAAACTGAAATTCCCGCGACTTTAGAGAAGTTGATGACTACATTATGTTTATACGCACTCTTTCGCATAATGCGGGGCAATTGAGCGCGAAATTTGAATTTCGCGTTATAGTGAAACCGCGCATAACGGAGTCGCGTAAAGCGGGGTATTACCGCATATTACTGTATGTTTATTATACATGTCTAATTTGATCGGCCTCTTACCTTGCAATAGGAAGCATTTTCAATGCTAAGCTCCTACTTATACAAAACCCAGCGCCGCCAGTTGCAAACCAAAACGAGAACATAAGCTGCAATAAAGTTGTTCTTTAACACAATGTAACTAAGGGTCTGCGGATGTGAGAACGGAATGAGATTGCGGTAATAAAAATTAAGGGCACTTTAGAATGAAGCTAACTTTGTAAGCTGAAAGACAATTATTAATAGACATTATAAATTAATTTGTTGCAGTTTATTTTGCATGCATTAACGACATATGTTAGGACTAACTAGTGTTGGGTTTGGAACATGATTAATACTCTCTTAATCAATGTTTTTCTTAGACATTTTGCACACTGTTACACATTTTGGTTTTCATAGGTCATATTGTTGTATATATTTATATTTATACATGTGCATGCCGGTTGTGGTTTCGTTCTAATAAGAAACCGTATAGGCATTTATTTGGGAATTTGTTAAACAAATTTGGTACACTTTTCCACGTAATTTTGACCTTTCATATTTGTAAGGCAATCAATTTGAGTTACTCAAGTTAAAATATAATTTTAAACTTTGTTAATTAAAAGTTATGACTCAAACCCACACTATAACTTGTAATTGTAAAATTCTATTAACACATCTAAGTTACTGGAGATTATTTGATAATATTTTTTGATTGATTTTATCTTAAGTAATATATATTGGAAGCTTCCATATTTGAAAACATTTGTCTAGGCGCAGTATGATGAAGCCTGAGGCTGAGATAGTTTCCTATGTCGTTCATATTAATAGTGTCTTTTCGACTCAATTGTTTTTCTCTGTTTCTTCTTACATCAAATCCAGGACATATATCAATTTAAACTCTTAAATATTTAATAAATTTATAATTTAATTTTATTCAATATCGTAAATTACTAACTGATAAAACGAAATAATTGAGAAATATTTCATTAAAACATAAGTGTAAAAATAAAAACAAAAAACGAGTTATAAGTTATTAAAGATTGCAAACCTGATTTAAAAATTTCTTATATATTTTAACTGGCTCATAAATGGATGTCCGTCCAAGATACCAGTCCTCTTGCGAATTATATTTTTGTAATATTTCAACGAGACGGGGTACGTTCACATAGTTGTCGTCGTCGAAGTGACAGAACCATCTGCGAACAAACAAACTCATATGAATATTAGCACATGTATGGCGCATGTCGTAATAAAGGGTGTTTTCAGTATCGCTTCGAATTCGGTTCGGATACAATGATAAAATTCGTACAACACCGGAAACACCCCAAACTAGTTTACAAAAACATAATATCAAAATTAATGTTAAGGTTTTATCAGAGTTATTAAAGTTGTAACAATTTAAAAAGTTTCACGTAATTTCAAGGGTTCCGACGAAGCCTTATACGAGAAATAATACGATAACAAAGGTAAAACATTAATTAACTTCCAATAATCAAAGTGCTATTAAAATTATTCCTTACGCAGTCCAATTAAATCCACATGCAGGCATGCGGTTATTGTAAGAAAAAAAGAACAAGTCAGTACCATGTCCTATGTCTTCAAGACACTGTATCTTTACCCAGTCAAAGTGCCGATAATTATTTTTGCGGTAGCGGTATAATTTAGCGACATTACGCGAGACACAAATAGCAGGAGTTGCAACGTACGCCAGAGTGGAGTGAGTCCCACTTAATTGCGATATAACAACACATTTGGTTACACAACATTAAACAAGTAACTTCTGATTTAAATCTCTTGCAATAAGATTGAAAATTGCTTAATACATTAGAAGTGTAGATTATTAAGTGAGGTAACGACAAATGGTCTGAAGTCTACAACGTATAATCTGTATCAGGTTTTCATTTGATCGAGATAGTAGGTACATATACAAAATATGGTAAATACAAGAGAAATGATTTAAACACGCAACTTTGTACACTATTTCTTTACAAGTTAATTATACTCCCAATGTTACCTTGATATTAAAATGTATTTCGGTGAAATAATAACGCATTTATATTGGTCATTAGTTACCGCATGCGGGTGCGGGTGATTTTTAAAACACGTCATCGGGCCTGTTTTCGAGGAACAAAATGCTTTGGTATACAGAAAACGACTTTGTATTCTGCAGACACGTTTTTTAAGTTGCCAAAATTAAACAGACGTAGCTTGTGTGTAGAGTTCCCGCATGCGTAATAACGTCCGAGTAACAACCGTGACCATGATAGCTGTAAACGTCGGATTTTGAAATACATAGTGATAAGCCGCAAAACTAAATTAATAATCTTCACAAATAGCTCAATTTCACTACATTTATGAGCTGGTTTAAAAACATTGAAAAAAGAGGAGTAAAAGTGGAACGCATACAGAATCTGTGAAACAAAAACAACAATTGAAGCAAGCTATAAGTAAACGCGTGAAAATAAAATTGTGGCCCAAAATAATATTGAATCAGCTCTTGAAAAACCATTAACGTTGTTGTGAGTATTTGGAGAAGAGTTTGGGAACCGCTCGAAGGCGTTTTTTTTATTTAAATCGTAATAGCAATATGAATGCATTTCCCTGTAAAGCTTATTGAAATTATTTTTCGTTTATAATTTCTTCCAAGAAATTTCTTCTAAGGAAAAATAAGTAATTTTTAAAACAATTTTAATAATGATGTGTAAGTTATTCGAAACATGATTTCAATAATTTAAAAGGCTTTATGCGGCTTACCATCGTGTCTACATCTAACACTTCAACCTCGTCACGACCACATATGGGTGCGAAACTTTCAAAACATAGGATTAAAAGTAATCAAAATAAACGCGATAGTAAACCGCATAAAATCATTTAAACTTAATTCATTCCACAAGCAAGAACAGTATTCACGCTATCGACTCTTACGTAAAATGTTAACAATGTCTACAATACCCTTTTCGTACGTGATATTTGTTTGAGTCTTGAATATAAATTCGCATTTTTCCTTCATTAAAGACCAATGTCTTAATTTATTTTTACAGCTTCAAGAGGTCTTTGAATCCTGTTCAAAAGGAGTAAACGTGACTTTAGCTTTTTATTGTTAAAAGTTTTAATACTGAATGCATATACTAATATAAGTATACCCAATATAAGTATACCTAATATCAAGCATTCTACAAACATAACTTACACTTTAACTGACTGATTGGTGAAAACGGGCGTAACTTATTCACATACCTATTAGAATATTCTTTTCTAGTTCGATTTGTCTCTCAGACACCGTTCCTAACCTAAGTATTGTTTTGAGCTTCATTTTTTTGGGGGTAGGCCGACTTTCTAGAATATTATTTTACTAATCCGTTTTAAATACTAACCTACAGGATGTTACTGGCTATGGTTAACGTAATATGTATGTACTTTTTAAAATTAATTTTTTAAACCATCAACTATAAAAAGTTGGCTTGATCATTATAAAAGTTAAACAAAAACTCTAGTCTAATATTTGTACAGACACGCTTCTAAAAACAGAAGTTAAGAGCATCTTGTTTTTAGTAAAAACAAAATTGATATCCAACAATGGTGACGGTACTCAGTGAAATAGAAAACATGGGAGTTTGCTTAGCGTTAAATAAATAATGAATTTTGGGTCTGTAAATGGAAATGTGTGGACGGAATATTATTACGTATTTGTGTTTACTTATGGGATAAACATTTTACATTATTTTTATTTAAAGACAAGCGTAAGTTCACTAACAATCAGCATTGCATTAGCGACAGCCCTAATATGATCGGTTAAATAATAATAATAATATATATATAAATGTAGGTGCCCGCATCGAAACCACGCGTCAACTTTGCATACGAACTCAGGATTAATTTATAAATAATAAAATAAAATAAAAATTGAACGTACCGATATTTACCGACATCCTAATAGCTCAGTGCTTATTTTATACAATAAATTCGTATATTTATTTTTAAAAACATTCGATAACATCTAAGAAATATGAAACATAAAACTAGAACGAATTACAAGGATTGTTGCTTTCATATTATTTTTATTTTATATGACTTTGATATGATTTTGACACATCACGCGATACGGCTTATGTAGAAGATCTACGAAAGCTCTTCACTAATTGTACGTCTTGTAATATGCTTGTGTATAATTAGTAAGCTGATTAATTGCGCTTGTCATTACTTCTCTTGATTGCGTTATAATTGTACTGAAACTTGATATTAATGGGTATGCCTCAGATTTGAAGGAGGCGCTTGACTCGTCTCTTCGTATAAACGATTTATTTTAAATTTTTATTCACAAATTTTAACAGAATACCAAACTGTTAAGTGTGCAACTCCAACATAGAAAAAAAAACATTTTTTTATAATAATCCAACAATTCACAATCGCGAGGTGCCTTACCACCTTGATGAGCTAAGTATGGACCATATATACGTCGACAAGTTCTATCATTAGTGGGCTTATCACGAATTTACTCGTATATACCGAGTTCGCTTCAAGCGATTTGTATGGAAATTTGAGCAGCACCACCGCGTGCGGATTTGGAACTACAATATTTTAGATACTTTTTGTTAATTTTCGAACGTCTCGATCTTTAGTTCATTTGATAGATTGCTGGTGCTCGTTAGTCGTTAGTAAAAATTCATGATCCCGATTGCTAACGGATCCGTTTTACTTGTGACAGCTCGATTCGAAAGCCAGACTAAATTCGTGATAAGCCCATAGACTCGGTGAGTCGTTACAAAGGCGCTAACGTTATAATGAAGGTAAATAGAGAAGTGAAGAACTATTAAATTGGCAAGGTACTTACTTTTTAGAACTCTCTAGAAAATGGTCATATTCAACAGACATTTTGCAACAAAGATGCTTTCTTTGATGAGATGGCGAACACTTTGTATTTACCATGTGATTATCTGAAAGAAAAACAAATCATGGTAATGCTAAAGTTATTAAACTTTGTTAGTATGTATTCACATGGGAATCTAAGATATGTGCGTAAATATTTACAATAAAAAAAATTTAAACAATAAAACACTTTCGTTTTTAAAGATTGGCCATCAAATAAGAACACAAATGTTGGCTAACTAAAATGTGTATAAAACTTTAAGTCGGATATATAACATAGCATTTATGTTTGTGTAGCACAAGCTATATGCAGCTATACTTTGAATGACTTATTATTATTATTAAAATATTATTAATAACTTACTTGTAAGACTTTGATGGTGATGATTGTCTATGTCCGTGAAGAACCATGTCTGAAACAAAAGAAATAAGTCTTAGTAATTTTAAAAATAGAATATGTTAAATTAGAAGACAAAGGTAAGAACATTAATTGTATTTTCCAGTTCATCGAACTTAACCAACAAAGTTTGCAATAAAATTCTCAGCACGTAAGCTCCTAAATAAACACAACTGTTGGACAGGATACGCATATCTTGAGACTTCTTTATCAATGACTAGCAAATTGTTTTGTTAGGAGTTACGATAACAATTCGGAGTAAAGCTTTGTTTTTATAATAGCTCATCATTCGAGTTATTGTATCGAGTATAATGCCCATAGTCACATTACATACCTCTGCTCATGTTCCAAATTCAAATTCAATTCACAGTAATTTCGTTTGCTCTCTTTTATTTGCAAACCGTTCGTCAATAGTATCCACACAAAACAAAGGAACACATTTTTCTATTGAAATTGAGCTTTGATGTTTCTATTTGGAGCGGAACATCTCGTGTGCTCGTATGTATGAACAGTTGCACAATCTTGTTCACTGTTGACAAAACCCGGACAGGAACTAATACTCGGTGTCGGCAAATAACATTAAGCGCTTCAAATTTTGTTCCAGAATTGTTTGGCTTTTATACAATGCTGAATTCGCTTATGTTATTGAGTGCCGTTTGTGCTATGCCAAAATGCTTTTGAAATTATAATTAACAATGCTGAATTTAGTTTAGACTATTTGAACATTATTTACCAAAAAACGTACAATATTTTTGTTAGTATGTAGGTGTGTATTTGGTCTGATAATGATAAAAAATATGCGGTTTTTTAAAAGCGGAAGTTAGGCAAGAAGTGGTTATAGTTATCACAAAGTTGTGTACGAAATACATATATGAACACCTATGCTTGATTGTAAAAAAATGTTAGTCTGTTACTCAGAGGTCCTGGTTCGGTTCACGATCGAAAGAAATATTAACTCGATATATTTATTATTATAAAAAGTATGCGTTTGTTTTAGATCTGGATGAAATGAAAATAATTTATTAGCATTACACTAAGGCGTCCTTTAAAACTAAATATATATGTAAATAATAAAATATTGGGCTGTAAAAAACGTTAAAAGGTCTTGAGAAACAGATTGAAATAATAGATGAGAGGTCTATGCATACAAGTAGTATAAAATATCTCTTTTACTATTTTGGGGTTAACTGTTTTGTAGATATAGCAATAAACGCAACGGGAGGCTCCAAAAAGACTTGTAAATGTTAGTTTATTCGCAGCTGGATGTAACATTACTGTTGTAACATTATGAAAAACTTTTTAACCAATTTTTTAAGGTTAGGTCTAAAATATCGGATTCGAAATGTGAATTTTGTATATAAAAAATAAATGAAACCGATTTTTTATTTAATTACATTGGATACCTACATGGTCTGTACTTATTTTAACAAACAACTTAACTTTTTTCCCTTAACTATCTATTTGGTTCTTATTTCATTTTATTATGTAACATCTAAACTATGTATTTTTTTATCAGAAATGTTATCTAGCCCTTGATCATCTTGAGCATGCCGTCCTATGCTATAATTAAAATTTCACTAGTTTGTATAATGTAGTCCTTTTTATTTTAGTCCTAATGTAATTTTGTAGGTATGCTTTTTGAATAAATAAATAAACAGACTGGCTATTAAAATATGATAGGATACTAAATATAATAAAATCCATTAAAATGCTTCATATTACATATTAACAACTTTGAGAAACAATTTTATCTTCAATTACACACGCTTTTCCATTTTAACCTTCTAAAATTACAGTTCAGCTTTTATAAATTTCCCTAATAATGGTTACTAACCAAAGAATATATTTATGGGTGTTTATTTACGTAAGATTGAAGACAAGGTTTTATAGTAACTTGATAACATAGATGCTATTCCTTAGAACTGATCCGTTGTTTACCACACAGAAAAAAATTATCTTTATTAGTTCACTATTTAGACAGACATTAATATATCTACAATAACATATATCATAATTTAATTGCTTGTGCATATTAAATATAAAAAATTGTTTGGTCAGGAACCGAAGTCGGAATCACAGAGATGTAGAAAGTATAAAATAAAAATTATATAAAACTCAATTCAGTTCTAAATTCCGTGAGATACTATTAATCAAGCCCGAACATGGCAAAAACTTGTTCTTATTCTGTCGGTCTAACCGTTGATTAATGCAGTTCTCCCTTCTAAGGCACATGTCTGTACAGTGTACATATCCTCTTAAAGATTGAACAACTCGGTGATACTAGGCCCTATTACATCAATTCGATTAATCAAACATACTAAATCAACTGTTAGCTGTGAACATTGATACCAGAATCTTGATGTTAACATAAATTATTCTTTTAATAAGTTTATAATGTGGTAAAATAACTTAATATACATGTTATATGAACGAAATATAAATAATTATATAATATTATTAAATTAGTTATAACTTAGAAAAACTAAGTAATTATACTAAGAAAAATATATTTTTTATTATCTGTCCGTATATCATTAAAAGAGCATAAATGCAGCTTAATATATCATTGTTTTACTGAGGTTTGGTTACCTGCAATATCAGCATGGATTACGTTGTCATATATCTTTAATGTAATAGATAACACAAGTCGTAATAGAAGATTTATGCTTCTCAAGAACACTTTACTTTCTAAAACACGTTTCCTTACATTGAATGATAGTTTTGGTAAGATTTCTTTACTAAAAAGTATCATTAGCTTCAATTCCACGCGTTCGCTTTGCTGTTAAGTTGATTATTGGTTCTATTGCAGTGTAGAAAGTTCAGTTTGTTGAAGGAAGGAAGCATCTAAGCAGAACAAAATTGTGATTGTGGCCGTGGGAATGTTTATCAGCCCATACAAACGCTGTTCAACTAATATACACACAATTGCAGGAACTGGACCGTTATTGTTGATGTTGCTTTTGCCGTGAACTTTGCGTCTTTTGTTTGACACTGAGTGATCGTTCTTCTTCATTGTTATTGGTCATTGTGATTTTTTAACAATTGTTCTCGAGTATGAATCTGTTATTCCGTCAATGTATTGTACTTTTACAAGCTATTAAAAACGTAAAACTACATTATAATAAAGAAAACAATAAATCTTAATTATTCGAGATAGGGAATTTCAAAGGCCGTCTGATCAAAGCTAAACCTAATTCAAAAAAGAGCAATCGGTATTCGAAATCGGGTCACGTGTCGAGCGCACGTCCGTGCCACGCGCTAGGCGCAGGCTCCGTGTACAATGGTTATTTATGCTGGTCCTTCGAGTCGATGGTTGGTTACGCACGCTCCAGATCCAGGGAACTTGAGTTAACCGGCCGTTGGACAGGGTCGATAGCGGTCGTTGTTTGTATCCTTTTTTATTAACATGTATTTGTGAATGGAGTGAAGATTTAACATTTTTATATTCGGAATGTTCAATCTATGGAACAATTTCTTTTTAAACTCAATAATTTAATAGAAGTAACATTAAATTGTAAACTAATTAATTATATCAATATATTAGTATCTATATATTCAATAAATAATTACCGCATTATAAATTAAATTCTCAGAAACAATTACTAATATGTTGGTACGATGTTATATAAACATAAATATATATTTCCAATCAGAATTAGTATAATTATAATGTTTGTTTTCATGTAACAGTAATAATCTTAATTGAATAAACTTAAATATTTACCTGGTTTCTGGCCAATTGGAACCATGTCTTCAGAATTATGGGTAATCTCGTATGTTGATAATTTTGTGACGTTTTGACACTTATAAATACATCATCTAAAGTTATATTAACTCTATTTAGTCCATTGATCGTATTAGTCTTTGTTACGGGTTCTATTGACAAGTCTGACACTGCTGTTCTACTTTCCTGAGAGTTGAAACTTACTCCGCTTTGATAAACTAACAAGCTGCAATACCCTAAAGCTATCAGTACGGCTGTAGCTTTGAGCAACCTTCGGCCTGGCATGTCGGGGTCGACCGGCTATGCCTTTGTCGTAAATACAACACCACCGCTTTGTCACTCATCTGTTGTTTTTGTACAAATCAAAACACTATTTATAAACAACGCAAACGGCGCACAAAGCGGCACAGAGTCGCCCCGCGAACAGTTACCAACTAAATAAAAATGTAGCACTGCTATAGAACAACAACGCCCGTGCTGCCGTTGCCCCTCCTCGTGGGTGTGAGCGAAACGGGCGACTGTCCCTCTCACTCCAAGGGTACCTGCGCGTGCGCCGATACAGCCGCCACTCGAACCATACTCATAACCGCCGGCGGCGAAGTCCGTGTCTATGACTCTCGTAATTGGCAACTACAATATTGCGAACTTGGCCAAAGTTATGAATATGGCAATGGAGCCTGCTCCTTGTTAGTTTACAGCAAGTCAGTTTGACAGTTGAAAGGGCCCATTTATTATTTTTGAAGGCGAAAGTATATGCGTAGCTTGTACAACGATATGATTTAAAATAAATTGGTGTATTATTTATTGGGACTATGTTATATCTTTGTCTGTTAAAATCGTAAAATATTTGATAAATTAACCAAGTCATGATGCTAATTTGTAATATTGGTGGACAATGCAGCGTTGTTACGGCGAATCATCAGATTTCTCAATACCTAACTACCACCACAGCCGGCTCTCCCCAACGTCCGTGGGTGGTAATGAAATTAACAGCCAGTCATTGTTGCGTTAAATTCCACTCAAACGAGATAATAAGAGATGAAATTACTATAGTACCGACTGAGATTAATAGCATGATTTTTTAAATTATTTCTTTGGAAGCGATTTGTGTGAGAATTACCACTTCTTGATTCCCGGAACTAATTTTCAATTTCATCTCTCTAATAACACATTAGAAACATACCGCACTTACAACAAGAGTAAATTTATATACTATTTGTATTGTCGTAAAAGTGCTTATACGTAAAAGTAAAAGATGTATTTTTATGTTAATTTACGAATGTTAAGTGTATATGATAATCTCTGTGACGCTATAGTTAGTTTGTAATATTTATTTATTATAAAATCATTGGTATTTCTTTAAGACATAGGTACTTACTACTTACTTTCATTGTTCTTACTAGAAACATTAAAGGTAAGCCCAGGCCTTCGTATAATCCATTTTAACTGTGTTCTTGCATCTAGTCTGTAGTAGTCAACATTTTAACATTAATAATAAATCAATTAACCTAAATAAATTAGTTATAATATTTTGTTCTCACGCCCGCGCTTCGGCGTCCATTGGCATGTGTATTTCTCATTAAGAAAGGCCCCCGGCTTCCGCAATTAGTGATGGGTTACGCTTCGCTTTCCAACTATTAACACTCTATTCTTGATTATTACACGCCTCTTTGTTTGTAGACTAATTTCCTGGAAAAATTAGGTAAAAAAATTCATCTGTTTTCATGTTATGAAAATCACACAACTTTAAGATATTTCTCCAAAAAATTTGATTGCAAAAGTGAGTATGACCTGAATTAGTTTGGTCTGTTTAACTTGAAACATTGAGTCATAGGAATAATCCATTGTGAATTGTGTTTATGAAAAATTGATACTTCCACCATTGCGGCATCGAGGTTATATTTCTCACTTAAAAGTTAATGTTCCATCGAATCGCACACAGCAGCGGCTGTAGTTTATTGAAAAATGGCTACATAAATATTGTCTTGAAGATTTCAATATATTTCAACTTATAACTTATATAAGATTTATATGAAATATAAAACTTTTATTAACGTGACCTTTTATAGTACAATCCATGCATTAGGACACCATTCGCAAAAACAACCAATTAATAACGTAATAATTTATGATTACCCAATAAATCTACTTGAAGCGAATGGTTAACCTCACTCCGCAATCGCCCATATTTCTAATTAAATGTAACACAATTTTGTGTGAATGTAATCCAGTTTGATTGCTTATTAGTCTCTGTCAATTTGTAATATTATTAATAGTCGACCTGCGATGTATGTGGAAATGTAATTTATAAAAGTAGCTCCAACTTTCCCGTTTATTTAATTATAACTCATATAAGTACATCACTAATCGGTATGTACTAACAGAAAGGAAGAGAACCGCGGCGAATGATTTTTTTCTAATGTTCCTATTTTAAAACAAAACACGCAAGAAAAAAAAACAATTGAAAGCAGTAATCACAGACAAGCAAAAGAGTTGTTTTGAAAGTCGACATCTAACGTCACTATTTATTACCTTTGATTTGTTACTAACTGATGCATATGATTAAACGTGCAGCCATGTTCACCCGCGCGTGTTATCCGATGCCAAAATATTTAATTGTATTGTATTCTACTTTATAAATACTCTGTCATGTATTGTTAAAATGATGTTACAATAATGTATGACTTTTATAACTACTTTGAGCGTCGCGGTTAGCTGTAGTGAATCAATATACTCACTTAGACAATAATATGTTTTAATTACACCTATACTAAACTTCCTTTCTTGTTCCTTGTTACACATAATTAAGTTACGTCAGGTTTTCAATTATAAGTCCTAAATCTGTACCAATTGCATCACGGTCGCACAGATATGTCATTTTAAAACAAATTTGAATACCTACAGAGAAAACAAATCGTGTATGTATTCAGTCCGGTATAACATTACATCATAGTCTTGCAAAAATGATAGGTTAATGTGTTAAAATACCATTCGATCGAATACAATAAAGTTGATTGTGACATAAACAGAATTCAAACAAAGAACACAAACTGAATCATGCGCAACTCTTTGTCATAATCCGTAAGTAAACGTAGTGTTAACACAATTGGCACTATTAAAATCACTTGTGACAATAGGCCTGATTGGTGTCGTCCGGCGCGCGTGGGCGACCCATGGGACCGGAATTTGCAGACATTATTCAATATTCCTACTACACAACGATCCAAGCATTAATCTGATGCCATAATGGTAACACTTTATGTATGTATGCTATCCGGTGTCAGAATACATATTAGTTTACTACGCGAGGTTATATAAAGCGACAAAGTTTTCTATCTGTTCTAAGAAACATTGCGTTTTAATTTGGGTTGTATAATTTTGTTTCTATAGTTCCACTAAATTGTGGAAGACGTTATTTGTCCATTCTGCCACTAGGAATAGTTCCAGTGCAGAGTGAAAATATATTCATTTCAATCACATTCTAATTTAATAGAATATGATAAGGTCATGAATGCGCTTATGTACAATAAAAAAGTCACTTCCCAAACAGAATTATAAGCTCGCATATACAAAAGTAAAGGATTAAATGTATCGCATACAATTTCTCAATCCGAGACAAAAATGCTTCCATAATGATATTAATAAGTATTGACCGTGGTTAATGGATTAATGATTTTTGAGAAGATAAGCTTATTCAACAAGTTAGATGCTGCTCAAACGTCAGAACAAATCTAAATTAATTCGAGACAAAGCTGACAGTTGCTGTGACATGATATTGTCGAGATTAAATTTACTGTACGTAATACTCGCGACGGACTTATTTTATATACAGTTCTTTGAACTCGAAATCTATTAAAACAATGATTGTATTTTCGCTGGTACATCATCATTTCTCATTTTTACACCAAACGGAGTTATTATTAATACAATATTTACATTAATTTAAAATAGGTACATACGATTTTATTTATAAAAAATACCAAAATAATATTACACAATAAAAATAAAAGTTCACTTAAACCCTTTAGTCGTTTCGTGAATCGAATCGCCGAAGGTTCAATTTAAGTGGCTCAAAGGGTCCGTTATCATTCACGAAGGACCGCGCTGTCACTGGCTATAAGCTTCTAAACACGATGTTCGTTTAGTTTCGGCCTAATAAAATAGATTACGTTCAACTTCTATGAAAGAACAGTAAAATCCATTATAACCCGATATCGGAGATCAGAACCTTTGATTACGAATGCTCATTAGAAGTATTAATTTATAAACGAATTGATCCAATATTTTGTTGGCATAAAATAAAGCTTAGAGAAACTATTTTGTATTTTGTTGAATTGTTTAATTGCGTTTTCTTGTTTTTATTCTATAAATAATATATGAATTAAGTAGCCATTGTTTATAATTAGATACGATTTCCGTATATGTTATCAAACGTGTCACAACAATAACACTAAGCTTCGATGAATAAAAAGTGTAATTAATCAGTTAGTTCTATTTATTTAAGACCAATCATAAGAACATTTTGTAAACTGGTCTAAATATGTTTGCTATAATCTCAATCGCTTTTATCTATTGAGATTTCAAGATAATGTCTTTTATGGCAGTATAGAGTTGAATTAATTGAATCGAAAACCGTTTTGTTGAGTCTATAATTAAATGGTGTTAATTGGAATCAAATCGGAAACGACAGTTATGTTACGAAATTAGATATTAAGTAATTTTAGCTGATTGTTTAGTATTATAAATATATTATATATTCTTATAGACATATATTTCTTTTTGCTGCTAATCTATCTCTTTCTGTATATTGCCCTGCTGGAGTATCACCGGAAGAAGATGCTGTCAACATATACCATGAATATAAAATATACATAAATATATTTGTTCGAAGTTTGATATCAATTTGAGTCGCAACTATCACCTAAGTTAGTACTGAAGCGAGGACAGTCTCTCGAACAAGTTGAAGTCTTAAGCCCTTAGTTTGTAACTCATTTGTTATTAAAACTATTAACGAAGTTTCCATGTACCTAATCGTTATTATAAAATAAACAAAACTTCACATTAAAATAAATTAGAATTCTTATCGAGCGTAATTAATTTAATAAAAGGCTCTTCACGGTCTTAAACAATGTTAGAAATAATATCATAGACAGAAAAACTAATGATTGTGGCTCCATATTAATTGTGAATAGTTGAGGAGGTGACAGTGAACGGGGACTGCCCACAGAGATCTGCTTTCTTGAGGCAAATCAATTTAGTGTGTTCTCAGCGGGGAACGAGTCTGTTCTAGAAAGGCTTTAAGAGCTACACGTCGACACCTATTTATAAAATATATCTCGCAGCGGATGCTTTTGTTTTGTATGATGATAATACAATACAATTTTGTATGTACTTGGATGAGCTATAATTCCAAGATTAAAGTATAGAGACTACAAAGTCATATAGAATAAATTTAACAGAAATATTCTTAATTTAAAAAAAAGTTATTTTTTTTGGGTACCGAAATAAATATTTGTTCGTAAAACAATTTTATACGTTCTGTTGTAATGCCCGCCCAATTATGTGGCTTCATTAGGAAATTCTTCGCACTCTTCTACTCGCATACCGCGAATGCTGAATTTCTATGTTAGGCGCATAACTTCGGATTAGCTATAATTGGCTATAACCTAAAAAACAGTTACATTATTTTATTTTTTTATATCAGAGAAGGCTGAATTTTAAAAAAATGGCTTCAGGGCTGGTACCACAACTTTATAGAGGGTGCGACAGCGTTTTAAAATCAATATCGTTGTTCGTTATGAAAATCCGTTCGCATACATCTTTAAGGAAAGATAGTTGTCCTTTATTTGCGTAATATTTTCATGACAAAAAAAAAGTATTATTTTATATTAAAAGCACTTCCATGATCCGACCTAAACTTGTCTTTCCTTTTAGCAAAAAAACAACTGAAAATCAAAATTCAAATAAAGAAAAAAACAGTCATGTTTTTGTCTACTTCATTTGTTTATTCAATAACATTTTTCCTTAAATTGAATAAGCAATACCACAAATTTTTAATTAGAACAATATTCTCATTCAATACTATACTAAAATAACACGTTGGTAACCACAAAATTATTGTGCTAAAATAATAGAATTCATAAATCATTCTCACGCGCACAGAAGTTATTTTCATATTATTTGAGATTTTCAATTGTTTTCTGTCTAAATCGCTTTAAGATCGTGCCGAACACCTGAGGTAAAGGTACTAACAAGTGCATTGATTCCCAAACTTTTATTAATAACGTAATTACCATTAAATTAAATCTTTTTATATTAATTGTAATAAACGCAACTAACATCTTATAAGTTGATAATTATCGCAATAAGAGACTTAAATGCTTTATGCAACTTTCTATCGCGTTTAATTTAATTATTTTAATTGATGTCGAAAGCTTGTGTCGAAAGACAGCATGGTAGCGGTTTATTTTTAATTTAGTTAAAACCTATATTAGACAACATATAATAAAATTTATATAATATTTATCGATCAAAATATGAGTCAATTACAATTTAAAATATCGAATAACACTACTAAATATAATATCTGACAAATAAATAAAATAGTGTATTTCGAACTAATATTATTGCAACTAGTTGCAGTATGAGTACCACTGTTTAGTGCATACAATTGCAGTAAGCTTGCAAAATTGCATTAGATACCAGTCCATGTTCGCAGATGTATTGGCACGTAGGCGTGGTGGGTGTCAGCAACAGCAATCTGTACTATACGTCAGTTCATTTATACAACTGTCTTATTGTATTTTATAAAGAAACTATTTATTTGGTTACGTTTGTTTATTACTAGCAGCCAACACGTGACTTCCTACGTCATGACTTACTTAATATGTTAGAACAACAATGTACATACGGACATTTGTAAAAAGCTAACAGATCGAAAAACAAATGAAGACATATGAAGCCATTGATTCTACTTAAAGGTAATAAAATTTAATTACAAAAGATGGGTTCGAGTGATCGGGACGGCTAATCTCTTATTTATTGGGTTCTGAGCTAAGTCTGTTGGCAGATCACGTGTGGGAGGCAAGGACCATTAAGGCAGTGACTATTTTATTTTATTAAATTCAGTTGCTCAAAAATTATGTGAATTTGTGATTTTTATACTTCTACTCCTTTTGCTTTAATATAATTGTTATAGGTCGTGTCCAACCATGCTATAATTAGCGTATTGAAAATAAGATCGTTACCTTTTACTATATTAAAGGTTCTGCTTCGAATGTTCCGTCCGGCAGTTGGAGGTGTTATTAAAAAAAGAGACACAAGTAACATTCATTGAGACTGTTTATTTTAGTCTTAACTTATATATTGCTATAATATTTAAGTGTTATTGTCTAAGGTGTAATGATTTCGGCGCCTATTATTGACTAAGATTTCACATTGATGATCCTAAGAGTATAGTGTAATATAAGAGAAAACCATTAGAATTCCTTCCCAGGAGGTCGGATAAAGGAATTATAATAGCATTTAGAATAGTATATAAGACCAGTAGGGAAAAGAATGATTGTTCATTTATTGTAGTTGGTAATACTCTTAGAGTTACTGTTTGTAAATAAATCTTTTTGAAAACACTTCTGCACGTGTCTTCAATTTAACTCATGACATAACTTTCGTCAAAAGTTTTAAGTTTGTTTCGTCAATGAGTCAGCGCCTTAACAACACGCACGATGGAGGTCGAAGCAGCTGTATTGCTATACTATTTACATGAGTGTTACTAATTATTACATACATTTCCTGTTCTCTCTCTAGATCTCGATAGATGTATATATATTTTTAGGAGTTAAATGAAACAAAGTTGAGATTGCAGACAAATAAATTATTAAATTATGTTATTATACCAGTGTTTCTCAACGTGGGGCCCATTTGATGGTTAAGGATTTCGGTGCTAAATTTAACGTAAAAAGCAAATTCTTAATTCATTGCGGTAAATAATTATTAGGTATAATTTCGCTTGACGAGACCGAAATATCGACTGGGTGTTTGGTTACATAGGGGAGTCATAAGAATTTTAGAATGGTAGGGCATGGCACAAAAAAGGTTGGGAAACACTGTATTAAACCAAATAAATATTAAATTCACTTCCGCCAGTTGGTCTTAGACTTTCACGAATAGCTGTTCTGATTAATGATACTAGTATAAGACAATTTGTCAACGATCTCCAGCAGACAGATCTACAACTTAGATAGGCGAGAAGATTTTAAGATAAAATGAGACTAGTGTCGTGTAGCCGGTTTAGATGTTGACATAGATTGTATACGCTATAAAGTAACTCGTATTATTATTATATTTTTATAGTAGTCAACTTTGTAACTGTATTTCGTTTTATTATTTATATCAAGTTGAAGTTCAATATAGAGCGCTTATAGAAACAGAGACATGGAAATGTGTACAAGCAGCTGTGTACTAAACATTTATCGTCCGTAAAACATGTAAAACACGTTCAAAGGCAGTGATGTCATGCAGTGGCGGCCTTACCGATTGCGAGGCCCCGGGCGGCAGGTCTTTGCGAGGCCCTTTGTCCTTCGTGAAAAGTATATGTGCGCGAAAGTAGTTCTGGCTGTTTGGTTTTGGTATTTTTCATATTTAACGAGAAATGCTACAGTTATACAATTAAATAAAATTTGAGTTTTTACATGTTTATCAATATAACATAGTATATATTCTATTGTTGTTGTGATTGCCCCGTTCGCCACCCTCTAAGGCCGCCACTGATGTCATGTAAGAGGATTGTAATAGGTATCGACATTTTTTCTATACAACTTTGTGGTAACTTGCCCCTGAAATATTCTATATCTATATGAATGGAGTGTTAATCGATACTAATAATATTGCTATTTCAATTTTATAGGAGTTACATTTGTGTTTTTTTTCTTGCTTTAATTTTCAAAGCGGTATCGATTACCAATTACCTATATAGTTCTGAAATGTAATATTATAATTTTATTTATTGTAGCGGTAATGAAATTTCTATAACATAATGAAATTCTAAATATCAAATTAATTAATTATGTAATTATAAAATATTGAGTTTAATACCTAGTTAATTAATTAATTTTACGAAGCTAAGCTAAGCTAAGCGAAATCTAATTAAATTTATTTTATAATAAATTCTACAGCTAACAGTAAATGAAAATTAAACATACTGAATTTAATATTAATATTTAAAATTATTAAAATATTTTATACTCTGTCTACCCTAAATTTGCACAAAAGGAAGCACATATATGTGCTTGCCAATTAGTAATCTTCGTATGACACAGCTACTGCATGTGAGAAGTGAAAAAGAAGAAAAGATTTAACAACAAAAACACGTAATAATCCTTTGTTAATATGAATGTAAACCATCACATCACAGAAACAAAAACTAGACCGTTATTTATTGTAACTCATATTTCATATACCTAGTAAATGAATCAGCTAACGTTGTAACTTTAGTTGTTTGTGGTAAATGAAGGAATAATGTATTTTGTTAGTAATATCCTTGTTGAAATATAAAAATTATTTTGCAAATTTTGTAATCTGTGATATTTGTTGTAATTCATTGGAATTAGTTGTAATAAGTGTTTGTGTTAAAATGTTTAAATTTCGTACGTTTATAATATTAGCTGTTTGTTTAAGGATATCACGTGAGAGATTTATTTATTTATTTATGTAATATTACACTAGAACCGTCGTGACCATGATACATTGGATCAAGTTAATTAAACTGAAAATAAATTAAGTTATTTTTTTAAATAATATTAATTTCTTACTTAATTTGTATTGCTTGAAAGAATGATAAAAATAATTGTATTGTGTAATTTAATAAATTATCAAAATTAACAGATTCACAAGAAGAAATTCTATTGCAATGGCCTAAGCAATATAGTGTAAAAATATTGGAAACATCGTTTGTTACTGGGATTTCACATACAATGGATGTATGGTAAATTACTTTTTTATAAGTTTTAAAAATATATTAAGTAGACCGAGATGGAGAGGTTGACTTATTTCCCTCCATAACTCTTTCGCTTAGTTCCACATATTGCTGAGATGAGACGAGGTTGTAGTGTCTAGATTAACAGGTTGACTCTTTTCGTTATATTCGGCTACCTCCGATATATTCCCGATATGCAATAAACCTAATAACCATCATTAGTTTACTTCTTTCAGATTTTAGTATATTACTGAAGTATTTATTTTTAGGTATGACAGTGAATGTGGTTTCTCTAGAATAGATTATTATAACGGAAGTGTTAGAAAATATTACGATTCTGGAAACAGTACTTTGTATGAGGTAATTTTCTAAATTAATTATTTACTAATATTTAGTACAAATTGTCTTCTTAAAATCTTAAAGCAATAATATATTTTAGGTACATCCAGAGACAACGGAAAACGAAACAAATAAATTAGTTTGTAGAATAAAATGGAACATAAATTCAACGTTTGAAGAAACTCTAATATTACCTAATATTTATTTGGAAAATTTTGAATATATTAGCACGGAAAATATTGCCGGAGAAGACGTGAATAAATATCAATATAATGCATATAGCTACACTGATCATAGTGATCAAAGATTTACTTTGTGGGCAACTTACAGTTACAAAATTGAATCATGGATACCCGTTAAGTATGTTAGGATATAATAGCCAGGCTGCATACAATATGCATTATGTGTGATTCTGGCTATTGTAATTGAAAAATACTTAAGTCAGAGGCGTTTCCGATTAAGTAGATGATTAACTTAACAAAGCACTTAAAGGAAAGATACATACTAATAAGGGATATTATAACATTAGATATTATTTAAATATTTATCCTTTAATGAATGTGGAGGCTAAGTCAAGGTTGTATGATCATCTTTCTGGATGGCCCTACAATCTGACTGAGCAGTTTATAGGGAATTTTGGGAGTGAATGGATTTGTGAATGTTCTGTTTGATAAGTGTATTTATTCTGATAATTGTGTTCTGGTATTTATGTATATATTTATGTGTGTATAGGTGTATATGTGTTTGTATGTGTATGTATAAGTATATATATGTGTGTGTGTGTGTGTGTGTGTGTGTGTGTGTATGTATTTATATATACTGTTTTCTTCAGTTTTTATATTTTATATATTTCTATCGCTATTTTCTTTCTTCATTCTATTTCAGTAACCGGGGTACCCAGTAGGACAGGTTTCCGAACCTACTACAGGGGCGCTTGCTATTTTTATGTACAAAAAGTTCTATCAATAAACTATTTTATTTTTTATTAACTATAAATGTATAACTGTGGCTATTAACTATAATGAAAAATTGAACTTTTTATAGGTACGAACAACTGGAATATAAACAATGGGTTGGTTCATTGGAGAATCACTTCAAATGGGAGTTTTACGATTTCGTAAATGATGTCGATCATGATCTTTTCAACATTGACTCATGTTAGTTATTCTTGTTTCAATTTGTACCTAATTTTATCATTGTTGTAATGGTTCATTAAATTAGTGGTTTAAAATATGAATGTAGAAAAGATGGGTTTAAACTCTTTATTGATTTTGGACTTATGTACAACACTTTAAAACATTTTAGCTGAAAGAAAGCGTATGAATATTTTAAACCATAATTAATTCATTTTGGATTTCCAGATTATTGTGTAGATGAACTTTCTGAAGAAGATAGTTACACTACTCGTATTGACATAGTTACTGAATCTTATATAAATGAAGTTGTCGACCAAGAATTTTATAAGTATGCACGTTGATTAGAATTAAAATTAAAAATTGCTTTTAAAGTAATAAAATATATGTATGTAACGAAATATTTTTCAATCCATAGATACAAAGCAAAACATGGTAAAGAATACGCCAACAACGAACATCAAATGAGAAAACAGATTTTTGAAAAGAATTTCAGGTATAACAATGGCTTATTATATACTTAAGTTCTCTTATAAATTTAAACACAACCTATGTGTTTACAGGTTAGTCAAATCTACAAATGATAAAAATTTAGGTTACAAACTAGCTTTAAATGAGTTCTCTGATCGTACTGAAGAAGAAATGAAGATGTATAAAGGTCTTAGGAAAAGACGAGCAATTGAAGAAGAGGTGTCGGCATATGAAATTCCATACAATTTAACTGATTACGAAATCATGAGTTATGCAATTAAAATTCCAATGTATTTTGATTTGAGATTTAAAGGTTATTTATCTCCTACAAGAGGTAAGATTTTTAGTGTATCCACAATAGCAATGGCGAATATTATTCATAGAGATGTATTTACGGCAGCAGTCGTTTTTGTTCATTCATAGAATTTGTTTTTGTTTAGTACAAGGCGCTTGTGGTGCGTGTTGGGCATTTGCAACCACCGCGGTAGTGGAAGGAGCTTTGGCAAGAGCTAACAAAACATTGTTCCGTTTGAGCGAGCAGGCAATTTTGGATTGTGCGTGGGGGTAAATCTTTATCCTCATGACCTTTTGACCATAGTACCTAATCTTTCGTACTAATATTTACTTTTATTTTGAAGTTTTGGAGGTCTCGGTTGTGAGGGAGGAGATGATACCGATTCCTATAAATGGATAGCTAAGCATGGTTTGCCAACGGAAGAGGATTACGGCCCGTATATGATGCAGGTACAGCCTGTTATTGTTTAATATAAAGTTTATTTTCGTTGAGCAAAGTAAAAACAAACAATAAATTTACAGGATGGATACTGTCGAATATCAGAAATGGATTATTTGCATAAAATAAAAGGTTATGTTAATGTTAAACCTTACAATGTTGAAGCTCTGAAGGTATGTACATTGTGTGTATATAGAGTTGTTATCTAATCAGGGCTTATATTAGTAAAGAGTTATTAATTATGATTTTAGGTGGCTGTGGCACATCATGGACCTGTATCGGTGTCTCTTCATATTTCAGAAGCCTTCCACCATTATCGGGAAGGCATATTTTATGACCCAGATTGGTAAATATATTTTACATTAATTTATGAATAAAGGTAATTTTTCCCATCTAAATAATATTTTACTAACATTTACAGTAGCAACAAAACCGTAGATTTAGATCATGAAGTCGCGGTAGTGGGATATGGAGGATCACGTTACAATGAATATTGGATTATTAGAAATTCTTGGGGACCTCATTGGGGTATCGATGGTTATATGTACATATCAACTATGGATAACAATTGTGGCATTACAAATAGTCCTACTTATGTTCTGGTGTGAAAGTTAAGATGAAAAACTTTTACGAAAATAAAATGTGTTCTCCATAACTATTTTCAATTGTTTTAATTGGCATTGATTAATTGAGTGTTACGATAACTGAATTCGTATTTCTGTAAACTTCCTCATAATTATGTAACTAATCAAGGATTTATTTATAGTTGCGGTTACAAAGGTTAGATAGGAGATGTTACCTACAATAATAATAATGCCTATGTAACTATGAGCTGTGATAACTTTCGTATCATTAATAAATAATAGAAAATATAATATAAAAATATAATAAGTCGCATAAAGAACGCAGAGAAGTCTAAGAGTAACAATACATTCAAAACAATCTCTCAGCGTCTCCGCGGGGATTAGGAATAGAGATTTGTATTTTTTTTCCTTATACCAATAATGGAAGCAGGCAGGGCGAATGATAAGGATGAACGAATACGTAGAAAAAGTCATAATTTACCTTAACAGTACATATATACATAAATCGTTACGATCGTTTTTCATTGGCAATTTCACTAGCCATAACCTTTCCCATCGACTAGGAATACTTCCATTACGCGCATTGTGTTGTTTTGATTCGCCCGGGTAACCCATATTTGTGAACCTTCTTTGACGTCACGTTATGTCCTCGATTTTCCTATCAAGCAAGGGGCGTCGGGTCAGCGCGGGTTCCGCCGGTTTTCTTTAGCACGACGCATGCGTCAAAATTGCGCCAATTTCGTGCCCAGCGGCCTCTACAGAGTACTTCCAGTCCGCTGAGGGCGCGAACAGGCGGGGGACCTAACGTCGCGCGTCTTACGGATTCTCGAACGGAATGTCAAATATTTAAAATGAAATAGTTACTGAAAATTTGCTGATCGAGTGGTGAACTCTCCGATAAAATTAGCATTTTATTCCCTATAGAGAAATGTAGTTTTAGAAATCGGAATTAATTTGTAAATAAAATGTGGGCCTTTGTGTTTACGTGCATTAATAGAGGGTTTTGAATTAAAAATTAGTTGTGCCAGTGCTTTTCAAGGGTGTATGTGCAGTGGCTGGTTTATGCCGAGCGGGGCAACCTTGACACGTTTTCCCGCGCTAGCGCGCTGCTACAAAGTTGCCTCTTGATTCAGTTGCACTCTCCCTCTCCCTTGACATTTGCCGCAATACTGAGTGCTCTCCGACTAATTAACCACAATCCCATTTAGTCGAATTCTCATCGTAACTTACTAAAAAAGAAAGTCTTGCCTTTTTTACTCAGTTTTACGTCATGAAACTTTTAGACATTGAAAGTGACAAATACGGCATGATATAAGAATGTTTAGCTGGATGAACACTTTTGAAAAGAAATGATTATTTTGTGACCCTGTGAGTTTCATCGCTGGATGAAGAGTGCTTTTACGCCAAAATGAAATCCTTTGGTAAGTTCAACTAAAAGATATTTTTATACACCCTTGAGTAATAAAGATGCTTTTCTGATTAATTGAATATATTAAACTTGTAGATATAAACTTTTGTTCGATTAAATAACCATTCGGCACTGCCAAAAGCAAAACATTTCAAACCTAATCTAATGAAAGTAATTCGACTAGACATGATGACTGGTAACTAAGTTGACCAAAATCTGCAATGTCACCGCTAAATGACTCCGAATTTATTCCACTGATTCTTTAGTACGGAAAAAGAAAACTGAACATTAGTAGTTATTACATTTTGCTAAATTAAATATACTTTGGAGTTTATTTAAATGATTACATTATTTTCTTCACATTGCACCAAATATCACCGCTCACATCGACAAAGGTTAGCTGGTAGATAATGCTGACGGCATAAAGCTCGCCTATGTGAAAAAAATATTTTTTTTGAATAAAGAATTTATTATTATTATTACCACTTTTATTATTATTATTTTACAATGATACTTATATTGATGTTAAAAGTTAGTTAGACGAACGCCTCCAGACAGCACACGTCTCTGCTATTGCTGCTTGCAGAAGCCAGGTTGACATTACTCGCAGTATACTCCGATAGATATACTATAAACTTATTCCAGAACGCGACTACGTGACGTCACAAAAAAGTTGATTTTTGAACTGTTTATATACTCAATAATTCTCTTTGAATTTTATTTAACTAAGTGACCAATAAGATTATATATGAATAACCAATTTTCATAATTATTGTGACATGTACAGCAGATACATATAATAACATTGAAGCGTAGCTTAATCCTATTCAAAGCAAATGCCACGCAGGGGATAGGAGCTCACAAAGGTTTGATATGAATTTGTACATTCACACCACCATTCACTCGTCTCGTAATAATTCCCTATTCAGAGACGTTTATGTTGAATTACAATGCTACACACATTTTATCATTTTCACGTATAATATAGATATTAATTCAAAGAGTGGTAGGAATACTAGTGTTACTTATCAAACCAGTTCCACCCCTTGAAGTGAAGGAATTTGACTGCGTTTCTGGACTAACTTGAAAATAGCTGAGGGAGATTGTACTGTCAACTTGGACATAGACGCTCTGTAGTAGCTCATGAACCGTAATGTTATTTAATATCTGCATCAAAATGCAGTCATATTACACCAGACTGCTATGACTTAAAGTCTAAAAAAGTGATTCCCAACCTTTTTTTTGTTGCGATACACATTTAACGATTTCAAAATTTAGCGGCACGCAAAGAAAAAGATAAGTTTAAAAAATTTTAAACCATATTATTTAATAACATTAACATTATTAAATATTTAAAATTTGGCGGCACATCTTTAGACATTCGTGACACACAAAAGTGCTGCGGCGAAGTGGTTGAGAATCACTGGTCTAAAACTTTGTAACAAGATAAAAAATACAATTATTGGTTACACCTACATATTTAAAACCTAAATGGTAAGAGTTTATTTGAAAAATACATTAGTCACGTTCAGCGACCTTGTTTTGGACAAACAAAAGGTCGTGAAGGTGACATGCTGTCTGCTCTAAGTTCGTAGCCCTAAAGGTGTCTTTCGTTGTGAATTTAGATACTAAGTGAATCGAATATCTTTATCTATTTTTATCTTTTTCAAATTATTTTATAATTAATTATATAAATTAAAGCACTTTGCAACTAAGCAATTTGTATTATTTGACAATTAAATAAATAAATAAAATAAACAGTTATCGCTCTCCAAAATTGTATTAAAAATATGAGAATGTATGAATAGCGTGTCGCTATGAACGTGGTGTATGTGAACACACACATATATAATTTCAATATATACAAATATTATTCAGAAGGAGAGAGGTATACCTAATGATTTAAGTTTAAGTTTAAAGATAGGGAGAGTTTATTGAGTGTCTAAATCACAAGAACAAATTAAGATTTTTGTGTAACTATGTCGCTTGATAGTTAATATGGTAGACTTAATGCGGCATTTTAGGTCCCTTCTCAATCTCTGTCATACGTCGGAATGGTTACATAAAAGAACGAGGAAAACGCGAAATGCTAATACATAGAAAACAAAGTAATATTTTTTATGGAATTGGGTCAATAAACGAGGAGGGAGTTTCGAGATTAAACCTCTAATTTTGTGCCCTTCCAAATTATCATAATTGAAGATGGAGGGCTACGACAGATTGACTCACAAAATCAATTTCGATCCGTTTATTTTTAATAACAATATTTGTTCTTTCAAGTTATTTTGGAAGTAAGCAGGAAAGCAGAAGGTGAAAAAAATATCAATCTTATTTTATTTAAAAACATCTTTTAAACGCGATTTATTTTAGACTAACACTAATTGTAAGAAAGATCTAAGGAGAATATACAAACAGAATAAAAAGTATTATGAATCGGAATGTATGCGCATAGGGCCGGTATAGTGAGAATGTAATACTACTTATTTTGCGTGTAAAATTAAATGTATTGAAATAATAGTGGTTACATCGCTATTTATAAAGCACGCAGTCTGACTCAATAATTTGATTATACCCCCAGGACAGGTTACTCAGCAAACATTTTCACTGAAAAACACGTCCAGTTATACATAAAATAAGCAAAGTGAAATCGTATTTAATAGTACGCAATAAGATTCAAAATAGTATCTAAAATATGGACAAACAATTGAGTTACGATCTATTTTACACCTGAGGATCATAACTATTAAATTGAAGCAAAATTTTGATTGAGATTTTTATTACATTAAATATTACAATCAAAGTTATATTTACAACTGATACTAGAACAATGGTTTACCGTTAATGACTTTTTATATCTTCAATCCCAACCGTTACAACTAGCTATAATACATTTCAAGATGAATAAATTTGAAAGAATTTATACAGGTTACTATTGCATTTATTGTTAAAATTATATAATTCAATGTTTTAATAGCTTTTCAGTCACTGAGTTTTTGTGTGTCAAACTAAACTGGGAGAACTATCAATTTTAATAGAGATATTAGGTTAAAACTAGTGACATCAGCTGATACACGTCATGACAGAAACTAAGGCCTGTACAATTAATGGAGACAATGTAGAATTGATGACGAGCGAGACAGTACATGCTCTCAATACAGTTGATTGGAACAGTAAAGGCTTAATAGGTTAAACCAACTAATAATTACGTGAGTGAATTAGACCATGGCTTTGTCTGTTCTGCATCCTGAAGTCATATACTGACCATAAGAACGTGCAGGAGCTAGTGGAGAGAAGCTATCAACCTGATCACAGCCGTCATCAGATGATGGAAATATCTGATTGAACAAGTCACTGAGAGTTACGATCCTTAGTAATGAAGATCAATAAAGAAATAGATATTTGATCGTATATTAATAGAAGATAAACTAAACATAAAGAAAGTCCCTATGTGGCTTACTATTGCATTTTTTAAGTTAATTTAATCCAGGCGTCGACTCTAATCGCAACTACAATTAAAATTACTTCATATATCTTTTTATTACACGTATTTTTTGACAATAGAATCTGGTGGGAACTTAGCACGCCAATCTTAGAAAGTCAAAATGACATGACTTTAACGACAATCAAAGAAAAGAAGTTAAATAACGGATTCTAAATCTATAAAAGCTTTCAGAACAAACATTTTTACCATAAAAAAAGACTGAACGTAAGAGATTATAATAATCACGAAAATGGGCTGAAAGAATATGTTTGATATTAGAAATTTCACGAAAACATCAGAGTCATATAAAGAGTATACGGGAGTGATATTAATGGTCTGGGACATGACGGGGTGGCCTCTCGTATTTCCTTACAACGACGTTTTGACTTCAATTTAAGGTGAAGTGAATTTATTTAGGAATGTACATTGAGTTATTTTGGGTCGAAAATACGTGAATGTAATATTACGTTTTACTCTCAGTTATTCTTACAAATACAACATTTAGACGTATCATTTTAAATATCCCTCTTATTAAAACATTTTTATTCGTAATAATGATCGAATTAGAACAATAAAAATCATAATCATAATAAAAAAAACATGGGTTTGCAATGAAGAACTCTGTTATGTTTGCGGTATGAGTGTGATTTAGCCTTTGTATAAAAACAAAAACTTAATTAATTATAATACATATAAATATACAAAACATTCGATTTTCAAAAACAAAACAAAAAAAAAATTACAATCATCTTTATGATTACTCACAAACTCTTCAAATTATGCGTAATGGCTGCCCGCAAATTCTCAGCGTAAGTACGCAAAGCAAAAATATCCGTAAAGTTATTCATGAATACATAAGGTGAATGAGCGACGACGACAACTCGCTAATCTAAATATATCGGCCTTTAGATTAAGGCAAAAATATATCTGCCGTCAGTGAGAAGTCGACTTTCATTGAGTTTATGTAGATTTTACTTAATTTACCTTATTTGAAATATCTCGCAATATACTATGTCCGAGTTACAAATATACAATACTTGGAAACAAATATTTTTAACTTGATTAGTATATACCTACAATAACTCACTGGACAAGCATAACGTTGTTCCTGATAAAACCTCACGTCAATATTAAAAATAATAATCGTCAACTTTTATATTGAAGTGCCATTGATATTATTCAACGAAGAAAATGAAGGGAGAGCGAAAGGGTCTATCATTGAGAAATGAACGAAAAATGTTCTTTACGACTCATTTATTTTTATGATGTTAACTAAAATTGAAAAGGGACGTACTAGGACAAGCCAAATATAATATCGAGCACATTTCAATATACCGTCTTAATTAGAGTTTTTTTTTATTAACAATCAATATATCTATCCAGTTTATATTATTAGAGGTACTTATATGATATTATATTATTTTGAATTACAACGTTAGTTTTTACTCATTTTTTTTTATCTAATTATATATACCTACTCCAGTGAGAATTTCCATATTTTAAAATAACTTCCATTTCTTCCACAAGTTTAGCCACACCAAAGTCTTTTATCGAAAATTCCAGAAGCAGACCTTTCTGTAAATTTGGGGCGATTATAGGCGTTTAGGAGCTTGGTCTTAAGGGCGGTTTGTGTGCAAACGTTATGGCTACCTCATAAATTAACCCCTCTGGGATCTTCTTGGCATACTGGGACACTTCCTCTCGGAGGTGGTTTCAGAATATTTTACCTTGATTTGCCACAAATAAATTAATATGTAATACAACCCTTCTGTTACTATCGAAACTAGTCTAACTCAATCGACTGTCACTTCAACACTAACGGATGAAATGTCATGAAATTTGACATATAATATAAAAATAGTTGCTCTTTACGAGAGTATGATTAATATTGCGATTAAAGCGCCATCTATAAGAGACGCCCGGGACTTTTCAGCCCATGAAGTATATTAAAATTATTTATCATACAAAATATTTAATAATGACTATCCATAAAATCAAAGTATGGGTTAACCAAAACAACGAATGTATCAAGAGAAAATAACTTTTTGTTGTGCTATTAATGCCAATCACAATTAGCAATTCAAACCACATTTTGCTTGTTTATTGTTGTATTGTGATCACACGGAAAACGGTACGTAGCTTTTTAATGAGTCAGCTATTTAATGGTCCAATTAATGTATTAATGTTAACACTAGCCAGTAATTAGTTAAATAAATAACTAAATAATTTAAAAGCAGCATACTATCGCATTAATTTTGAGTAATTAACTGACCTTAGCAACCATCGTGATCACGAATATTAAATTAAAAAGAAACAAATAAATTTAAAAAATCACTTGACCAAAGTCCATAGGCTTTATTTCCCGTCAAGTATTACATGGGACCTGACAATTATATCTCTTTTAATTGTATGGCTTTTTAATTTACCAAATAATCGAAGGTCTATTTATAATATTGAGTACATAAATAATAATAAAACAGTTCCTTCCTAACCAGTTCTATTGAATTATTAACCATCTGAAAGGACCCGCAGACCCAAATTGAAAAGGGGGTCAGCAATTTTCAAATAGCTTAGCTAAAGGGTACACACATCATGCGAGAACATTATTTACGATTCCTCCATCAAACCCCTTACCCAATAATGGGAATAAAATTCAGGGACACAAATAACTGCAGATCGATATATTTCTGAAATTGTTTTAAGAGCAAAAACGAAAAGTAATACTTTTATGATCATGATTAAAATGAGATGCAATAGGTGAGACAACAATGATTGTTAAGCCCGGGAATCGAATCCGGGAGTTATGCGTCGGATGTACCTACACTAAAAATAATTATCATATAAATAATATCAGATAGCTACAATAAATTATATCACATTTCTACAAAACAACTCAATAACCCGTGACATTGTAAAAGTTGTAAGTTCCCAAACAAAATAACAATGTTTTGTGCTCGTAATAAATGTGTTTTGTAGATATAGAATTGACTTGAGGCAAGTATGTGGGATTGTAAATTTATATGTTCGTTAGGTTAACGTTAAGCTGCGAAACTCCTAAGCTGGGTCCAAAACGGGTAGCTATTGTAACCTTCACAGCGGCAAGAAACAATCTTATACATTTATCATGTGAATTTTCATAAACGACTAGAGATCTACGTAATATATTTTATTGGAACATAATTAAATTTATTAGGTAAAACTATAGCGATATAATGACAAAATTTAAGAGAAGTCATGTTAAAGGAAATAAATCGGCAAGCGAAGAATTTGAATAAAAACAATCAATTCATTTCAATGTTTATTCGTCTTAGGCCGGAAAGCATTGGTGGCTTACTAAACCGCATAACGTAAGCGTAACAACATTGATCCTGATTCTCAAGTATATTTCAATACAATATAATTATTAAAAGCTGTGCAATAAACCAACAAGAACTACGAACAAATATAATTTTCTATTAATATATCGTATTACATGTGTACCCAATTTATTGTTAATATAAGGGTACATGTTTTATAGATTCCCTCAGAACAAAGATCGCGTAATATTTTCTTTCTCTGCCTCTTTGTCAAAATATAGGAAAATGGCGCGCACTCAATTTGTGCCTTTGCCCGGAATCGTAATAAATTCTCACTGGGAATATTTTGGATAGATTTTCTATTTTTATTTGATATTAGCACAAAGAGTTGCTATGACTTATTCAAAAAGTGAAAACTAGTATTCTAGAAAGTGGAACTTGAGAGTTACATTTATTCTATTTGAATGCTTTTGTAGGAAACGTAATTTTATTACACAATCCGTTGTATGTATGCAGAAGTTAGTAATTGGGCTGTAAGTCATAATGTGGCATTCCCTCATATACAAGTTTCGTGGAATAAATGTTGACATGCACGGAAGTGCTATCGCAAACGCGAAACGCTCGTTTGCACAACATCCGCTCCGCAGCATTCTATTAATTTAGATGCGTTTTCATAGTACATACCTGAACCAGCTAATATGACCGCTCTTTTTGGACTATTTTTGATGAATATTCACAATCTCTAAATTACTTTATTTGGTGGTTTACTTGTAGGTATTCCTTTTTTCATTAATCGAATATAAAATGTTCTCAGTATATGTTGTATACAATTGTGATTTAATTCGCTGAATGCGTGGGGAAGTTTCATCAACAACTTCGAGACCGCAATGGTTCAACCTAAAATTTACAAACCGCTTTGTGTTAACTTTACTTACGTTTTAAACTTTACGGTAGTTAAAGTGAGAAAATTACACGAACAGACGGTTTATTGAGTAATAAAAGGCTTAATGAAACGTTGCATAAGATGCTGCAAGTGAGGTACAAGAACATAAAATAATAATTTCTTTTTTGTGATTATTTTATGTTTTAGAGTAACTTAAAGGAACAAAGTTACCTTTTTAATACTTTCTCAAGTAATATGGTTTTATTTTATTATAATTAATTCCATAATTGAATGAAGTAACAGCCTATAAAAGTTTATTTAAAAAATAATAATAATAAAAGTTAAGTGATGGGTCCACGTGACAGGCATTGCCTAGTGTGGGACCATTGAAAAGCATACTGTTATTTTACTTTAATAATAAATAAACTAACTAATTTTGTAATGAAGTTAACCATAGTAAAACCAGTTCATGATACGCCAACAATGCATTTCACATTCACGTAAATAGATATCGAACAAATGACTTATCGAACTGAAAATCTTGTAGCTTTGACAAGGGTTTATAAATAGGGGCCTATTATTTGACAACTGGTTAAGGAAGCCACTGCACCCTTTTGCTAGCGATACTCCACTTTATTGCATAAGGTTGAAAGATTCAATTTACAAAGCAAGTCTTTGTATTGTTTACTTAAGAGTGTTGCTGATCTGCGAGGTGTCAGTAAGTTCGGTGGATGTGTCAGTAATGTATATGTATAGTACGTATGTACATCAGTTGATGACAGCGAACGAAGCTTTTACGTAAATTAATAGTGAGTTGTAACTGACAGGGGATTTATATTAATTTTGTAGAATTTTTAAATATAATTTTCACTCATTTTAAATTTCTTTAATCCCCGTAAATATAAATTCACTAAAATTGGTATATATTATACATAGATATAAATATTACAAAGTAAACATTGCAGGTGAAAAATGGCGCATCTATGATTTGCATCAACTCCCTTAGGTATTCTGCAACTCGCAGCGCTGTTACATTATCATAAAAATTGCCTTTCAAACTTTCAGTTGAAATCACCAGAAAGAATGTCAGAAAATCACAGTGAAATTTCTCAGCTATGTCGAGATATCATCGCATATCAAATTACCCTTTTCGAGAGAATTGTGATGTCTACATTTCTACCCGACACATTGTTATCTGTCCCATGTCTTGTGTAACTTTAGAAGATAACAAGCGTCTAACCCTTAAAGATTACGGAGGCTTGTAGCTGTGAGCTTGGATAACTAATATCTATATTTTGTTGGCGGATAAACTTTACAGATATAGGCCATTTGGTTCAGTAAATATTTGACTTCGAAAAGTTTTGTATTATCTATAAGACGCTGTATCATTAGATGGTGTATTTGTTGCTTATAATCGCATTTACTTTGATTATTTTAAACTGTTGTTCCAAAGTCTTTACTACGAATAAATTAACATAGGGAGGTCAGTTATGTTTTCTGATGAATGCAGAATGACTCTACATGGCCACGATGGACGCTCAAGAGTCTGTAGAAGGCCATTAGAGAGATTTGCACAATGCTGCTTAAGCGAACGTGTCGCTTATGGTGGCGGATCGTGTATGTTTTGGGGTGGCATAATGCTCGATTCTAAAACCGACATTGTCTTCATTATTGGGGCCAATGCTGGATCTAGATCGAGAGGATTAACAGCTCAGCGGTACGTGGAGGAAGTTCTCGAACACCATGTCAGACCGATTTCATGGCTTATGGGGAAAGAATTCATACTAATGCACGATAATGCCAGGCCACACATCGCTGGGAAAGTTCGTGATTATATGGAAGACGTCAATATTAACGTAATGGACTGGCCAGCTCGCAGTCCCGATATTAACCCAATTGAACATGTTTGGGCCTAGCTTAAAAAGCAAGTAAGAGCAAGAAGTCCAACTCCTGCACATCTCCAAGGACTGCAATCAGCCATCAAAGAGGAGTGGAATGCCATTCCACAGGAATTATCAATTCAAAATTAATATGGTCGATGAAAAACAGACTAGGAGCTGTAATTAGAGCTAGGGGAGGTAACAGTCCATATTAATAAAGATTTTATTGAAAATTTCCTGTTTAATTTTATCCAATAACAATATCCAATGTCTTGTTCCTTAAATGCAATAGTCGCAATTTTACTTGTAAGTTTCATTTCATCTCCTAAAACATCATTTTCAGCATTTTACATACTGTTTAGTGGTATCATTGGAAAGATAATGAATTAAGCTTTAAGTTGGCATTACAACTTCTTAATTTTTTATCAATATTATTAAGAAAATCCAGCTTTATTTGTAA
>JAPWLS010001275.1:0-40250 GCA_028551675.1 Tineola bisselliella | reverse complement strand
TCCGTATATTTCTCTTATTTTGCTCTGACCCTTTTATGGGTGCAAATCTACCACAAGTTACTCCCCTTTTATGGGTGTAAAGCTATATATCTCTTACTTTGCTCTGACCCTTTTATGGGTGCAAGTCTACCACAAGTTACTCCCCTTTTATGGGTGTAAAGCTATTACAACTTATTCCTCTTAGAATAATATCTCATTATTATTCTATGGATTCTACATAATAATAAGTTGTCATACTTACTATTTCTCCAATTACAATACTACGTAGTATATACTCACAAATTACTCTCATATTTTACCAGTTTAATCTCATTTAATCCAAACCAATAGCGTCAGCACCACTCCTCCTTTTTACGTCGCAATAAAACCTGTCTCTTTTTTGTAACCCTTCTTACCAGTATAAAATCTTATTTCTTAGTGTTGCCATATGTAAAAGTAAATTAATATCGCATTTCGCGACAATTGCTGCTGATCTACACCCAGATCGAATGAAAAAACAACACATCCAAATTGAAGCTTTTTCAAAGAGTATCCTGCAGACCATTAATCCATTCTCTCCTTCAATTGATAAGGATCAGTTGTTTAACATTTCAACAGGGCAAGCTGCCACTCTAGATATTACAAACTGTTTGCTGAAGACAGTGTCTGGAGGAACATTCCTGCGAGATCAATTCATAATGGAATGCAATTTAAATTCAGACAGGTTTCACCAACCAATAAAAAAAAATACAGTGCTGACTTTTGCAAGCCTCAAGAAGAAAAGAAAAATGAAAATTGGTGGAAAAGTGCACGAAGTCAAATTGCAGCGGGATTTATTTGGTCGGTTATTAGCTCTATCTCTTGACACGAGTATAGACCTGGAGAAAGTACTTTGTTTTCCTATAACTCCTATGCCGTTATCACTGTGCCATATAGATGGTTCCTTAAACAAGACAGATAAGTCAGTATTAATTCATGAGTTAGAGAAACAAGTCGAAGATGCGGAGCAACCGCCATCCCAAATTGACCTTGTAATTGTAGATGGCTTCTTTTTTTTAAATACATTTAAAGAAATGCCCCGTAGTTTTGGAGGTGTGTCAAAGAAGATATTGCAATGCCTTATCAATAACACTGCAAGTAAAGTTGCCATTGTATTTGATCGCTACTTTACACCCTCAATCAAAGATTATGAGCATTCTCTTCGAGGCAGTGTAGACGACAAAGAATTCCACATCTCCGGACCTCAACAAACAAGAACAGCAGACTTTACAAAAGATTTAAAAAATATAAAGTTTAAGGAAGCTATAGTTAAATTTTTGATTGATCATTGGGCTGATCAGGAAATGGCAGCGATTATCGGTAGTAAGGTAATTTACATAATACATGATTTGTGTTATGAATATTCCGTTACTGATAATAAAGTAACACGCATCATCAATTATGAGTTGTCATGCCCTGATCACGAAGAAGCAGATACGAAGATAGCATTTCTTGCTTGCCAACAAAAAGAAGATTCTACTATTACTATCAGAACTTCTGATACTGATATTGTAGTCATCATGTTGGCGAATATGGAATACCTGCAAGCAACAGTAGAAGTCTGGATGGATCTTGGAGTTGGCAACGCACGCCGATACATCGACGTATCCGCTCTCTACAAGAAATTAGGCCCAAAAATTTCGAAGGCGCTTCCAGCTTTGCATGCGTTTACTGGTTGCGATTTTAACCCAGCATTGTATCGACGAGGGAAAAAGAAACCTTTGCAATTTCTGATGAATTCTGAAATTTTCCAAAAAAACATTTCTGGATTTGGGATCAAAGGATCATAGTGTGCAGGATTCTTTTAACATCATACAGTCTTTTACTTGCCACTTGTATGGGCTGAAAAGTTAGACGATGTCAATCAAGCCAGGATTGTCATCTTCAATAAGACGTACAAGGTCAAAGACAAATCACAACCCTTCTCCTTGAGTATCCGGAATTACGATGCGTGTAACTTGCCGCCCTGTCAATCGGAGTTACTCCAACAAGTGTTACGCACAAGATTCATTGCATGCTTGTGGAGTAATGCTCATAATGCAAAAATTATTGATCTTTTACCAACGGACTATGGATGGAAAGTAGTCGACGGAAAGTTCGAAATGATCTGGTTTGCAGGTGATCAATTGCCGAAAGCGTATGAAGATGTAGTTATAACACCTGATATTCTTGAGGATACTTCAGAATTAGGTAAATTTTTTCTCCAATAATTAAAAAACACGTTATTCATAAAATAAAAAAATATTGTTAAATATGATAATGATTTCTTGTTACAGATACGCAATCTGAGGATGAAATCGAGTCAGAGGAGGAAGATGATTCTACCGATGACGATGATAATTGAGACAAAATACTCAAAAAAATTTAATTTTTTATAATTATATTCTTATAAATACAGTATTCTACTTAAAAAAACATAAACGTTTTTATTTGCATGCTATTTCCTGAGCTTTCAATAAATTAAGTTCAATGATTTGAAAAAATTAAAAAAAAAATTTTTTTAATTGTCAGACTAGGCGAATCCCTCCAGATAATCGTCAGATTATGAGACAGCAGGTCTAGGGCATGAAGATGAACCATATATATCTTAATCTGACGCGCTTGAGTATTTCAAAATGGCGAATTTTTTATGCACATTCTAATAATGACCACGAATTTGCGTCACATCTAAATCGTCAGATTATGATATAAGAGCCTTTTTTTTAGGATCTCTTAACATCTCCTTAGAAAATCTGACGCGCTCGATTAAATTTTTTTTTTTTCATTTTCAACCCTTACGTACGACCACCCCCATCATGGAAACAATCAGATTAACATACGTATGTTTTCAAAAATACGTAGGACATGGATGCTATTAATATCTGACGCGCTCGAGTATGTCCATGCTACATTTTTCGAAATCTATAACAACTCTCCCCACCGATGAAAAGATATATATTATATGACATTTTTTTCTTTTTATAATCTAAGCTTCGCAACCCAACAGGTCTCTATGACGCTCGAGTAAATCCCGATTTAGCATCGTGGGCTCCCCTACTATATGTATCGGGATTACAAAAGCCGCAATACAAACATTTTAAATGTATACCTAACGATGTTTTACAGTTACTAATATAACCTAAAATCGATTGTACAGGGAGTAAACCATAGGTATATTTATCAATATATTTTGCTATTGCTGACAGACAGACGGACATACACACACCTTAGTATCATCACTGTAAAAAACACATTTACACCAAAACTTCATTTTATTTTACAAAAAAACCCCTGCGAGTATTTATGACCGGGTTTTTCTCGAAATCAACCATAGTGCGCCGTTAGGATGTACGCGAATACGATCCCGAAATAAGCCGCGAAGCCGTGATGTTGAAGAAGTAAGCAAAACATTACCTTTAAATTTCGTCTCAAATTGCAATAGACTAGCGGTGACGTGCGCCTAATTTGGTAAGCAATTTTTGTATCGATGAGTGTTTTGATATAAATACAGGCAAACTGTTGATTAAAAATCATCACATTTTCAAGAGCAGTAACAGTAACTTCTTAGTGAATCCTTCGTTCTCAACATGTCTAAAAAGTAAGTACGTAATTTCAAAAATTAAGTAATTATTAAAAGTTTATTTTGTTAATATACTTTTCTTCATAAATATGTATGTGTTTAAGCATATATTATTATTTATTATATATTGTAATGTATGTATTGTATAGATTTAGTTTTTTTTTCATTGCACCGAATATCACCGCTCACACCGACAAAGGTTAGCTGGTAGATAATGCCGACGACATGAAGTTCGCCTATGCGATTATTTATTTACTATTTTTATTGCAAGAGTTTATCGAATTTCTCGTTGGATGAAGTGGAGGAAGAGGATATTACAGCACCCCCTAAAATGAAGAAAAGCTGCCTCAAGCCATCCATTCACGTCTGCGAACAAAAATAAGACCACAACTCTACTACACAACCTGTTCAGCAGCGATTCTGAAGACGAGTCATTGCAGCAAAGCAGACCGCGGGCGAGCACGCCGCCGTCAGTATTTTGTAGAAGGGTTGCCAACTGTGTCACCAAGCAAACGTTTACTTCTAAAGGTGACTTTTTTATAGAGCTCAAAGTTTACTCATCCAGTGAAGTGAAGAGGGTCAGCGCCGAGGACCGGTGGCGGCATGCGTTGTTGAGCATGTAAACCGGCATTCAACACACCGGCGCTGAGTGGCGACGCAGCTGCCTGAATCATGTCTCGACGCTGTTCGAGTGCTGATACCCGATCGCAATGCGAAATACATAAATATAATATAACGAAGTATTTATAAAATGATAAATAAGCAAGATGTAAGAGGCAATAAAGTAATTATGTGAAGTGTGATACTTGTTGCAGAGTAGTCTCGAAATAAGTATTCAGCACATTTACTACAAACCTATACAAAGAACTGTGTTTGTTTGGAAATGTATTTCCCAATGTTAAAGTTATAACGAGCGCATTTAAATGTCGGTTAGTTTCATATCACTTAGATTCTGATGAGACATCTTGCCAGAACATATTTTTGTGTAATGTTAAAGAGCGTGTTATCAGATCATATCAGTATCAAATTGATACAATTTCGCACTTTAATCGAGTGAAAATCATTAACACTTCGTCAGAGTGGCATGTCGTTGCGTAATATTGCTGCTGAAGTTGGTGTCTCACATACTGATGTTCTAAGGATCTGCCAGAGGTTCACTCAGACTCAGGACGTTAGAGATCGACCTAAAACAAGTAGACCAAGAGCCGCAACTCGTAATCAAGAAGATGAATCGAATCGAGTGTTGGTGCGCAGAAATCATTTTCAAACGGCGAGGCAATCAAGGAATACGTTCCAAGAAGCTACACAAGTCAATGTGACGCCACAAACCATTAGAAATAGGCTACATGAGTCTGAACTAATGTCCAGAAGACCATGGCGTAGACCGAACCTAAACAGGACTCGTAAAGCAGCAAGATTGAACTGGTCGCGAGAACATCAAAATTGGACCATCGAAGAGTGGGATCTTTGTTTATTCCGTGATGAGACCAGGATATGTTTTATGCCTGACGACCACAGAGAAAGGGTCTGGAGATCACGTGGACAAAGTTCTATGCTCAAATTGATTAATACACTTCATAAAGTCTCAATTAACTTATAAAAAAATTATAAAAATCTCAAATGTATGTGCTTACCAAAATAAAAATAAAGTTCTATATCAGCTATGCTAAAGCTGACAAAAGAGACTGGCTTGGAGATCGAACAGCTCATTTTAGAAAAAGGACATACTATGATGCAAGTTGAGTGTCCACTCAACGTTAGAGAAAAAATTTCGTCCTCCAATCTGCACACCCAGTGATTATATCAGTCGTATGAGGAAAGCAAGACCCAAACAACCATACAATGTTCAACATGTTGATTATACTTTCTTCAAGAATTACGAGGATGATGTCTGCCTTGATTCCATTCGTCCAGGCAAAAAAGCAGGAGATCCTACGGTAAATGACATAAGAGCTTTTCTGTATAAAAATGGTAGTATTTTTTACAAGTTACGTCACCCCGACGAATGGAAAATCTTACCTCAGCGACTGCGTTCCTACAATCCAACATTGAATGCTGCTCAACTATATAATGAACCTCGAAAAATTGATAAAAACAAATACTATAGTCTCCAGTCCTAAAAACCTTTTATGCATCGTGACTATCATACATTTTATGATAATCTTCATTACAAGGAGTAAGCTGCTAATTGAATATTGAGGATAATTTTATAATTATAAGCTTAAAATAAACATTTTTGATATTAATGTTCGTTTGTTAAGTTTTATAGGATCTATAGAGGTGATTTAATATTAAGCTAATCATTATTTTTGATAGTTTATTATAGTTATAACGACTGATTATGAATAATTGCAATTGTTACTAATAATATTATTCTATTTTGTAATCTAAGTAAACTTTAAGATCACAGTGATACAAGCTAAAATAACAAAAAAAAAGTGCTATAAAGCCAAATTTTTCATATGCATAATGCACATACATAACTATTTTAGTCCGTTTCAAACCAGTTATGTGCACATGTGTCAAAATTTGTAATTCTTATATGTGTCTAATAAATGTCTATGATACTACATTAATAGTTGTTCATAGTTTCATTTAGTTATTTTAATAACACGTTTTTTGTTGTTTTCCTAAACCTAACAAAAAACACATGGAACTTGTCAGACGCAACGACGATATTTGTTTAGTGCTAGTTTTAGGTTAAATTTTATAATGTCAGAACCAACTCCATTAACCAACAGCGAAGGTAAAAAGATTTCGATATTAAGAATAATGTTGTGATACCTTTCTAGCCATATAATGGCGCAGCTTTTTATACTAACCGCGAAGATTATAAGATTATGTTTCCTTTTTTTATTATTAGCGACTACGATGCGCTGGTTTACTGACAACTGTATTGACTTATTAGATTGGCCTCTCCAATTTCGGGATCTGAATCCAATTGAACATTTGTGGGGTGTTTTGAAGAAGAAAATAAGAGCATTTTATTACATCCAAAACGGCTCTTAAAAATGCGTTAGTGCAAGAATGGGATGCAATTCCTCCAGAGAAATGTGCGAAATTGGTACGCAGTATGCCCTACAGAGTTGATGCCGTAATAAAATAAAGTAATTCTATCATTAAAAGTAGTTTTGTGTCTAAACCCGGATTTTTCAGTAATTTATAGGGTGCCTAATACTTTTGGCCAAGGCTGCAAATAAACGATAGTCAGTGTTTTGGCGATCCTAATTCATGCAATGAGAGAAACATCTCATTAAAAAATATGTTTTTCTATACGTTTATTGGGAACTCTAGATCGTATTGAAAGCGATCCAGAGTTTCCAATAAACACCTCTACTAACGTTTCGCTTTTATCATTGATTGCTATAATTTAAATCGGTTTTTTAGTTCCGTATCGTTCAATGACGCTACCGACAGAGTCGTTTTTACAGGGCAGAATTACGCCGTTTCGTTCTGGAGGCATAGTAACTTTTACTTTTTATTTAACATTCATGCGGTAAATTCATCTAATCAATTTGTAAATCAAGATGAATTAAATGTGCCACGATTACTTCGTTGTCACAATTTAATAAAACTTGCGAGTTAGCTTTTAATATTTTTGACGGGTCACAATACTCGACGCATAAATTATATTTTACCGGTCATTTCTAAAATCGCACAATTTAGTGACCCAAAACTTTTAATACGTCCGGTTGTTAAATTAGAAAGAATCGATTTAAGTTCACTTACCAATCCAGTTTTTTCTAAATTAATTATCAGCAAAATCGATAAACCGCAAAAAGAGGCCGAATCTACTAAAAAGAACTCACATCTGGATGTTCTCTAAAAATATTGTAATATTAAAGGTATTACTATACTACAACAGACGAAATGTTGATACCGTTTAGAGACCGATGCAGATGGAAAAAGAACATGCCAAACAAGCCGTGTAAGTATGGTTTGGAAATAAAATGTCTTACCGATAGTGCCACTAGTTATCTGCACAATGCATACCTTTATACAAAAAAAAAAAAACAGTGATGACAACGGACTAAGCGGCGAAGAAATAAAACTACTAGTGTCAACGCAGTGTGTATTACGCTTAACAAAACCGATTATGAGAACTAACCGGAACATTACTGCTGACAACTACTTTTCTTCGACTGAAGTGTGCAGTGAACTGAAGAAAAATTGGTTGACATACGCCGGAACACTAAAAAAAATAAAAGGGAAGTTCCTCGTGAATTTCTTTCCAAAAATCGTCAAGTACACCTGGGTGATATTAATGGTTTTTCGGCTTTCGTAAAAAAAATAACCCAAATATTGAAGTTACTCACTGTATGATCCATCGCCACGCCCTTATGGTCAAATATTTAGAACCTACACTGGAAGGTGCATGCATGCATTATGTCATCAAGATTGTAAATTTTATCAAGGGTCTTGCACTAAACACGCGGCTATTTCGTGAATTATGTCAGGACGGTGAAGCTGAACATATGGACCTACTTCATTATACAGAAGTAAGGTGGCTCTCTCGCGGAAATGTACTAAACCGAGTATGGACTTTCAAAACTGAAGTCGAAATTTTTATGGTTGATCAAAAAAATATTCTCGCAGATAAGTTTAAAAACTCTTCCTGGGTTGCATATCTCGCATATTTAGCGGACATTTTAACATTAAGGTTTTTTAAAAAAATATATTATGCGGCAATACTTTGGTACACTTTTAATTCTTCAATTTTTTATAGGGACCACTCATCAGGGTGACCCACGGTTTCGAGGTGATAACGCACAATGTGTAGCCATGTCAGCATGCGCGGCGGTCCTTTCAGTTTTCAAAAATCGTGTCGTTTTTTCCTCGTTTGACATCGACACGATTCTAAGTAGTGGTGATGATCTATACGCGTGCGTTCTATCGACTCTTCCTTTCAATACAGTCTATTTAGATCCTGAAGAATTGCCAACAGAGATCCGCGTCGCGAATTATTTCAATCTAATTCAGTCATTATCCGACAACAGCTGGCTTATTAACGGATTCTTTCAATGACGCTACCGATAGCGTCATTTTTACAGGGCAGTATTACGCCGTTTCGTTCTGGAGGCATAGTAATTTTTATTTTTTATTCAATAACCACGCAGTAAATTCCTGTAATCAATTTTTAAATCGAAATGAATTAAATGTAGCACGATTATTCCGTTGTAATAATTTAGCAAGTTTAGCGAGTTTGTTGTTCGCGCGTAATATTTTTGACGGGTCACAATATTCAATGCATAAATTACGCGTTTTAAATTTTGCATCACCGGTCGTTTCTAGAATCGCGCTACAAGTTTGTAACCCGAAACTCTTAATGCGTCCGATCGTTAAATTAGTTAGAATAGATTTAAATTCATATCCAGCTGTTGCCAATATTTTTTCCAAATTATCGCCGAGAGGCAAAATCGATAAACCGATAAAAAAGAGAGGACGACCCAAAAAGGTAAAACCGGGTAGGAAGTCAATTAAAGATAACGCACATCTGGACGCTGTCAAAAAATACAACAAGGCGACTCCAGATGTAAATCGTGCAGCTGTCAAGAAATATACACGCGTAAATCCCGAAGTACATCGCGACGCGGTTAAAAAGTACACGGATAAAAATCCCGAAGTACATCGCGACGCAGTTAAAAAGTACACGGATAAAAATCCTCATCTCGAGTCACATCCTGAAATAAATCGCGAAGCCGTTCGTAAAAAGTATTCAGAGTACATCCTGAAATAGCGAAGTTAATAAATACCGTTAATAACCCTGAAGTAAACCGCGATGCCGTTCGTAAATATTCCGAGTCACATCCTGAAGTAAACCGCGATGCCGTTCGTAAATATTCCGAGTCACACCCCGACGTCAACAAAGAATCGGTTAAGAAATATAACAAATTTAATAGGAATACGGCCGTCCAATTATCGTACGTCGTATTTCGAAATTGATAGGTCAGTGTAGGGACTCTGAGCTTGAAATGCTAACATCATTTTCACTCAGAATACCGTCTTTGCGTTCCTCCGTCACGTACGTCTGTCCACATTGTCGCGTGCGTCTCTTTGGGGAAGAACGGATGCGTAAACAGTGGTGCTGTGGATCGAATTCGTATAATGTTCAAAATTTTGCTCCTCTCACAGAGTTTTTATTCACTTCGTTCATTCCTCAATAAATCGCGTTCGTATAATAATATGTTCGCTTTCAGTGCCTTGGGCGTTTCGCACGGAAGTCATCATCCGTCGTCTGGAATTACATTTATTAAGTTTGGAGATATTAACCTGTTAACCGGGCAAGACGCATAAATGCGTCAGGCGTAAACAATATCGGGTACGGGTAGGACATATAAAGATTATGGCTGTTTTTTGGGATAGGCAAGGTGTGCTGCTTATTGACTTTCTCGAGCGTGGTGCAACAATCAACTCTGATCGGTACTGCCAAACATTGCGCAAACTTAGAAGAGCACTGCAAAACAAGCGCCGAGGAAAGATATCGTCAAAAATTTTGTTTTTATGTGCGCGAATTTTATCAAAACAACAATTCTGCAACCGTTGCGAGGCGTAAATTTTGAGAACACAAAAATTTACACAACTCTGACGAAACTTCAACTCTTCAAAGGATTAAGAACTGGGTTGCTAAGTTCGAGGAGACCGGTTCGACGTTAGATAAACCGCGGTCGGGTCGCCCAAGGACATCGCGTACGGAACAAAACATAGATACAGTGGCACAGTCTATTCGTGAAAATCCTACAGTCAACTCGTAAGCGTTCCAGTGCATTAAACGTACCCAGAACATCGTTACAACGGATTTCGAAGAAAGATTTACTTATGCACCCTTAGAAAATTCAGTTGGTGCAAGAATTAAAAGATACTGAAGCTATTCAGCTTATGCGAATGAAGTGTTGAATCGGTTTACTTCGTTCAATAATATAATGTTCTCTGATGAGGCTCACTTCCATCTAACGGGTATGTTAGTAAACAAAATTGCCGCTATTGGAGCCCCACCAATCCAAAAGTTAAGCATCAGAAGCCCTTCATAGACCTAAAGTGACAGTTTGGGCATCGTAGGGCCTTACCTCTTTGAGGACGGCAGAGGGCGCGCGGTTACTGTTACTTTGCAGCGATATGTGGCTATAATCGAGGAGTTTTTGACACCAGAATTGCAAAATTTTCCCGGTTTTAATGCCCGGACGTGGTTTCAACAGGATGGAGCAACTTGCCACGCCTCTAACACTGCTATGCCCGTTATCCATTAGCTTTTCCCTAGCAACGTGTGATCTCTAAGAGAGGATTTAAGTGGATTAAAGTGGGGTAGAAACCTAACCACAAAACAGCCCGGCTTAACTTTGCGCGACAACATCTCGATTTTGATTGGTCGAATATTGTGTTTACCGATGAAAAAACTTTTAAATCAAGCCAAATCGGATGATTAACTTTATGGCGCTATAATTGAACTCATATCGTGCCTCAAAACGAGTCCGGTCGCTTATCAGTGAACTTATGGGGGTGGATGAGTGAACTGGAATCGTTAGAGAATAGGGCTACGGCGAATAACTGTGTCGCTTTTGGATGAAGTGATGTTGCCTACTGTGCGCGTAGTGTATCCTGCAACAGAATTCCCACACATTACTTACATTCAAGATAATGCATCGATACACACGGCCCGTGCTATTATGGCGTAGTTCAACCGGCACCGTGACATTGTCCCATTCAATGGCCCGCTCGGTCTGCCAATTTGAACGCTATTGAAAATTTATAGAGGCTTATGGTTCAACGCTGGAACTGTCAAAATGAAAGAAACCCTCATGCCCTTAGATCACACTGTGCTCGAGTATGGGATGATATCAGAGGGACTGATCTACGCATAATTCTAGTAAATGCAGGACCACCCAAGGCGCCTGTGTAAATAATATATAAATATTATAAATGGGACCCAATTAGAAATTAACACCGTTGGTAAATCAACCACATTAACATACACGCCTCATTTAAACAATAAAGCTTTAAAAAAAATCATAAGTCGAGGTGCAATGTTTTAATTCGCGCACCTTCTTACATCTATGCGAGATAGACTACGCGCCGTCATAGCTGCTGAGGGAGGTTATACTAGTTATTAAATAAAGATTTTTGAAGTTTCTGTTTTATTATTTGTGACGACCGCGGCATAGTTACCGTCTCGATAGTAGTAGTAATACAGCCGTTATTAAGTATCGTAACCGCGACGTAACCATTAACGATTTGTGGGTTGTCCGGACAACGCCGCATTACTTTTAAAATACGACGTGCATATTAATGTAGAAATTTCATCACAATGTATAACCGGACGAATCGTGCATCGCCGTCGTACCGGAGAAGCTACAGAACAACGAAATAGAACTATATCAGCAAACGTTATATCGGGTCGAGCGTCGCGGTTTGGCGAACATTAGTTTGACGTGACGGCACGTGAACCTAACGTTAAACAGCTATCGGTATATCTCGCGGATCAACAGTCTGTCTACTTCAGACAAGGCACTGAAGCGGTTATCGCGCAACAAGGTGACAAGTCCGACTTGATCATATATTTCAGCAGACCCGTTGGTGACGAGTTCGATCGGCTCACCTATTTAGATTTTTATGAGAAGTTTTTAGTACACGCGAAACGTCCGCCTACTAAGTGTGTTATTTTAGAAACATCTAATAATAAGTTCATTACTAAACGTCAACGACGTGAACTCGTCGCGCGTCTTTTTGGGCCCCGCCTAATAGGGGTGAACAATTTTATCTTAGATTGTTGTTAAACTCGTATCCTTGTAGAGGTTATAAAGATTTATTAAATCTAGATGGTCCGGATTGTAACACGTTCCAGGTGGCTGCAAAGTTTGTCGGTAACGGAATGTTGCAAAAACACGGCACGTGCGTAGTACAAAACGGTTTGCCCGACGTTATTGATGGTACTACGGAGTTAGGCAGTGAACTCGTAAATATCCTTATGCCGATTGTATAACTTTCGTTGAAGAGTGCGTACACAAATTGTCTTTTGAGCAGCGCAATATTTTTGATTTCGTCAGTAAACTATGCACAGACGAGACTGCACGTGTGGCAGGAGATACAGCTATTTTTGTTGATAGGCCCGCGGGCACCGGTAAGACCGGTAAAACACCAAACAACAAATACGAATATGTGGATGATTGTTTGTTTGTGATTGCCAGTGTTCGATGTCGGTGTCGGTTTTTTTTACACAAATCAAAGGATATTCGGCAAACAGTTTGGGATATCTACACTCGCTTGGTAGCGATTAGTGATGCGCGCGAGCAGGGCCATGAATAGGCATATAAAATCGTTTGTTAAAAGATTTCGAAATTGTAAGCGCCCTCTAAAAAGTGCCCTCTATAAATAATTGGGTACACAATATTAAAACTTTTAAGAAATGTGGACATTTAAAAAAAATCAATATGTAACAAGTTTACTCACAAGGAACTTTAATCAAGATCCCCTTGAAATTTTTTTTTGCCAAATGAGTAATGGTGTGCGTAACATAAATCCAAGTTGCTCACAATTTATAAAACATTAATTATTAATAATTTTATGTCGCCATATTGTGCCAATTGTGAAAAAGATGACAATAAAATGTTCAATTAAAAAAAAAAGGATTGATAGAAAAAAGGTATATAAGATATGCAGCGATGAGCAACTAGAGAGGTATGAAAAAGATGTTGATCAACTAAATTCTAATGTAATTAATGAAAACAGCATAAATATGCAAAGTAAAAGTTATGTGGCAGGTTACGTTCTAAGGCGGGCTAAAAAAATATTTAACAAATGCGTAACCTGCAATATTGATTTATTGGGTAATATAGATGAAGAACAACATGGATACATACGTGAAAGAGAATATTACGATAGGAGATCATTAGTGTACCCAAATAAAAACTTTTTACATTTATTAAACGATATTTATGCTGTAATTGAAAATGTTTTAAAGGCAAAACCTGAAAATTTAAAGTTATCACATCATATATATATGTCAGTGAAAGTGATGTGCAATTACACCTTATTTAGTTGCTCCGTGCATAAATCGGCCTTGATAGAATTTATTACAAATATAAGTTTAAACATAATAATTCACAGTTGGTAGACGAATGTTAACAGAATATTAAAAGGTAAAATTGTCCATTTTAATAATGATGACAAAACAAAAGTGACTGCATTACAATATTATAAAATACACAAAAATAAAAAAATATTTTTCTTTATTTTGTGCTTACCGACCTATAAAATCCAGAAAGCTTGGGAGTTCTGGATACCCACACTAGTTCAATCAAATTATAAGTAGACAAATTGCACACTTATCTGCACCTATATCTACTTATATTTTGATTCGTACTAGTCTATAGTCCGTCGCGGAGCACGAAGAATTTCGTACAATAACCCTTCACTACTTCTCTCTGTCGCTCGCACATAAATATATTGCCGTCGCGCTCGCACGGAGGTGTCAACCGCGTAGATCAATTTCAAGTCCTCCATAGATAGCAAAAGTCCTCTCATGATGTGTCGTAGACAATTTCCTTTGCAGAATTGCTACGCTATGACCATAAACAAGAGCCAGAGTTAGACTATTGTTAAGCTACAAATTGAATGAATGAAGGACACACTTTTTCTTACGTGTGGGTATATAATGATATTGAATCAAGCAAAGATGTTTTTAAGAGGATTGTCAACTAGACTGAAAAACCCTCAAAAAGGAAAAAGATTAACCCTTTTTAAGGCAGAGGCGGTATATTTACCACCAATAAAAATTTTGCTTATCTATGTGAGTTGTCAAAGGAGTACTAATTTGTTGCACTGACAACTAAGGAGATATGCCTTATTATTATTAAGAAAAAAATGACGTGACGAAATGATGTAACATATTTTTTCTTGGCGGCAAAAGCTGTAAAAAATTTGCGCCAATTTTGAAAGAAAATTTGTTACTCCGTGAATCTTCGTATTTTTTATTTGAAAAGAGGTAAGAATCTGTTTTTTATTATGTATTTATGTTTATTCTTCAAGTTGTTTGCTATACCTTAGAAGTTACTATCGTATTTAGATGTGAGAGGACTTCTTACTTGGTGGGAAAAATATTAACGCTGCCCGTGGCGTGTTATGTACACTTTTGTTGAACTAGTTCCTTCTTTTCTCAGATTTTCATGAAAAATGCCGCGCTATTTGAATGAAAATGATATTGAAAAGTCATTGGAGCAGATTTTCGGCATTCCCAATGATGGCTCAGAAGACGGATTTGAGTCTGATGAGGCAGAAGAGTTCAACGTGAATACAATACAACGGTTACTTGAGTCAGATGATGATTCAAGTAACCTTTTACTAAATTTTCCTGCTCATTTGAATCCTACCCCTAATAATAGCTCAGAGTCAGGTACATCTACAATAGCACTATGTTCACAATTAGATAACTCGCAGCCAGAAGAGCCTTTGATCATCATCACCCTTAGAACAAGAATTGACTGATGAATCTGAATGTGAAGATGAGTCCTGAGGGAAGGATTTCTGGACATCCAGGCCAGATCCCCATGAATTTGATAAGGTGACAATAAAACCTCGGTATTTATTGAATAGGAGAGCACGTCCAGTAGCGCATTTCAAAAAATTTTTTAGTGATAAAGTCTTCGATTTGATTGTTACTCAGACAAACTTGTATGCGGAGCAGCAAAATATAAATTGGCAGCCTGTTGACAAACAGGAAATTAGTGCTTTTTTGGGCATTCTCATTATAATGGGTTATCATATTCTTCCACATACTCTTGGAGCGTATAGCGGAGAACAAGGAGAACGTTTCCATCAAGATTTAAGGGTGATGGAAGATAGATACCAAGGTCGCTGGGATGAGCATATGATGGCAGATTACTGTTGGAGTATTACACGGGAATGTCCTGAAAACATCCATCGAAGAAAATCTAAAAAGAGAAGCTTCTAACCTGTAAAATAATGTGTAATTAAATGTAATCAAATGTTTTGAATTAAATTTTCTTTTCTTATTTAATTAATTAATTAAATGCGTTTTAATTTATTTACCCTTGTGAAATCTCGAAAACTACACGTAGGATTAAAAAAGTAAGTATCAAGTTTTTATCAGGGTACCGAATGTGCTTGAAATCAGTTTTACTTTTAGCGGCACCAAAATCATTGTAGACCTGTGTAATAGTCAACAATCAAGTAGAGAAGATGTAAATTTTGATAAATTATATCAAATTCGTCCTCTTATATCCTTACTTAGTCAATTATTTCAAAACAATGCCTCTAATTCCTCTTCCCAAAGTATTGATGAGAGCATGATACTATTCAAATGAAGGTCCAGTTTGAAGCAGTACATGCCGCTAAAGCCCATAAAAACAAGTGGAGAACTAAACAAGATGTAGCATTTACTGTGTGGAAAGATACTAAAGAGGTTTTATTGTTGACAACTACATTTCATCCTAAAGTAGAAATAACTTCTGTACAAAGAACGCAAAAAAATGGCACCAGGGAGGCAGTACATTGTCCTAGGGTTATGAAAGAATACACCAAAAGAATGGGCGGTGTCGACCGTTTCGACCAAGTGAAGGGGACGTATGCCGTCGGAAGGAGAAGTAAACACTGGTGGTTGCGGATATTCTACTTCTTGGTGGACGCAAGTTTGACAAACTCTTTCATTTTATATTCCTTAACATCGAGAGTAGAAAAAGCTTACCAACTTAGAATTTCGGGTGACTGTTGCCAGAGGTTTGATTGGTGGTTATAGCAGCAGAAAAAGAAGATCAAGCTTGCCTATATACATCTGCAAGAAATCAAGCATAGCATGCACAGAGGTATATCAAAAAAGTGTAAATGCTGTACCTGAAGAACTGCGGTTTGTAAACGTAGGTGACCATATGCCGGCAGAGTTGGAGACTTACCGACGCTGTAAATTGTGCAGCACAAAGGTCAAAGATAAGCGTAGCAAAATAAAATGCAGTAAGTGTAATGTCCCTCTTTGCATTACGCCTTGTTTTGCACAATTTCACAGAAAATAATGTCACAAATTTAGCTTGCATGTGGGTCTATTGATGGACAGTGGGAATATTTTTACCACCTATTTTTCCAAAACTTTTGAAATAATTAGCGTTTTTATTTTAAGTTTATTTTTGTTATATAAACAAAAACATGACAAAAATATAAGCGCAAGTTATTTTATTCCTCTGAATCCTTCTGCCTTATAAAGGGTTAATAATTACCCATATAGGCAGTGAAGACGGATTCGTTGATGGGGTCGAATGGGTATTCGAAGCAAAAAAAGGAAGTGGAGATTACCATTCGGAAATAGACGCTCACAACTTTGAGTAGTGTGAAAAAATTGTGGAAAAAATCCCACATGGTTCCGTTATTGTTATGGATAATGCTCCATATCATTCGCGTCAAACTGAATTAGTGCCAAATATCAGTTGGAGGAAGGAAGCAATTCAGAGATGGTTGCCCAACAAATCAATAAGATTCGAAAATAATGAAATTAAAGCGCAGCTGCTAGCTAAAATACAAAAAGAATTATGTAGATGAAATTTCAAAATCAAAAGGTATTACGGTATTGCGCCTTCCTTATCACTGCGAACTGAACCCAATTGAACTAATATGGGCACAAGTAAAAAGTTATGTTGGACGAAACAACAAGTTTCAAAATGGCTCGATGTCGAAAATTTATTAAAATGTATTAATGAGGCAAGGGTAGCATAGCTTCAAAAAACATACAAATTCCTTAGTAATGAACATTCGTTTAAGTTACCCAAGAAAGGTATTGATGGCTGGTGTCTTCCACCGTACAAAACGAAATTATATAATCTCATTTTCTAAGAACATGTTACATATTAGAAATTTGGTCTCACGCACACCTGAAAGTACCAACCTTCTGACTATGGCTGGGTAGAAATCGACAACAAATACGAATTCATGTGGTTTTCTGGAACTCAGTTACATTGTTTAAAAAAAATATTCATGTTACGTTAAACGTGCATACTAAATATTTTTTGTATTTTTAAACAGATGATGATGACTTTTTTATACACCTCAAGGTTTACACATCCAGTGAGGTGGAAGGTCAGCGCCGAGGACCGGTGGCAGCATGCGTTGTTAAGCGTGAAAACCCGCATTCAACACACCGGCGCTGAGTGGGGCTTCTGCAACGGCGCGTGACGCAGTTGCATGAATCCTTTCAGGACGCTGTCCCAGTGCTCATACCCGACCGCAATGTAAAATAAAATAATGAGAAACGATGTATTTATAAAAATTTGGTAATTAAAGATTTTAAATATTAATTTAATAGCGGCTCCATACGCTTGGCAAACAACGGCAAACACCAAACAACAAATACGAACATGTGGAGAAGTGTCGGTTTTTCTTCACAAATCAAATAAATAAATAATAAAAATTCTTTATTGCAAAAAAGTAATTAATGCAGTTTGGCGGTTGCGACAACCACCAAGCGTGTGGAGCTGGCTTAAGCTTTTATATAGGGCATTTGAAATGACAATATAAAACGCCGTGTGCCAAAATCTGTATAAAAAAATTAATTAAAATGCTATGTGCAGAAATAACCCTATACAGCGCTACGTTTACTGAGATGATGGGTTTGTTAAATGTACGGATTGTAGAAAATTTATGCACAAATTACTACAAGATAAAAAATATATGTAAAATAGAGATGCGCCGAATTGTGGTTTCACCGAATAACCGAATACTATTCGGTTTAACCTTTACCGAACTGGATATTCGGCGTAAACAGGTTCTAACATGTACGCTACGTGTCGCTGCCGGCTAAACGACACCGCGCTGTCACTTTGCTTCAAAACACCGCACGACTACGTTACAAATAAAAACAAAGGTGCTTATTATTACAAAAATATTGATAATACACATTAACTTTATTGTGTTTGTAATATGAGTGGGCATTAAAGATCACGTGCTTGGAACTTTTTTGACAAAATGTGAGATGACAAAACAAAAATTTAAGTTCACTTTGTGTAGTTGTGTTATTTCTCGCGGTGAAACAGGGCGCAGAGGTTCGACGAATGGTATGACAAGTCATTTGAAGCATTTGAACAACTGTCAGAAACCACGTCTACTCCTGTAAATGCTTGCTGAACATTAACACTTTACCTACAACTCAGAGTGTAATATCCAATATAAACCAGTCACATTCACAAGGTACACAACAAACTCTAAAGGAGGCGTAAATTACGAATTGTAATATAACTAGTTTCGTAACCGATCAGTTGAATGAATCGTACGAAATGTGACTTACATATTTCTTTTCTCTCTAACTCTAAGTTATATATTTTACTCGATGATGCGTAACAATCATTATAGATAATGATAACCGCTGAACAAGTAGAGCATTTGTTTGAATTTTTAATAGAAAAAAAGTAGACGACATCCCTTATGTTTGAGGGACCGTTACTCCCTCTGACTATCACCTATTTCGATCGATGGCTCTGTATGTCTTGTTGGTCAAGCTCCCTAGGCTTTCAAGAGCAACAAACTTTAACAAAACAAATGTGGAAGCTTTATATTTAGACGTGGTATATGTTAACAGAACAGATGTCACTACCATTCAAAAACCTGATATATAGTGCGACTATTAGTAATCATAGATTTCTTAGGAAAACATATTCAAATACATTGATCATTATAATCGCATTTTCTTCACGATTACACTTCAAAAACAATTAATACTTGCATGACAATGTCATGGAATTGGAAATGAAGTTCGAAAAAGAATTATAACAATAATATCGAGAATACTGGCCGAGCAACATAGATAATATGATAAGTAACCCACAATATTTATGCAGACTGGGGAAATACCATAAACATTTAAAGGCTGCAATGTATGGTTGCACTGTAATAAAGAAGGAACCAGAAGTGAGCTGTATCTACACAAGGAAAATCAGAAGCTTTGCAATTCGTGCTTGCATCGTAGATAGTTCCCCTAATACAAGACCTGTATAATAAAGAAGAGGAACCCCACAGACATGACCGAAACGGCAAGATGTCATCCTAGGGGGGAAGTACTGGACTTAAAAAGAAGCGAATAAATATAAGCTTGAAATTCAAAGTAAGGAATACAGCAATTTGTCAACATTTTGCACATTCTTAAATAAATTCGTTCATAACTGTTATGGTTTTTATATATATTAACGTTCTATTTAGTTGGTTCATATCATAATGTTTGTTGATATGAGCTACCACTTGCACAATAGTATCAGAAATTATGCTTTGCGACTAGCAAATGTTTTTCACAAATAACCTTAAGATAAATTATAATCTTTGACAAATAAAAATTAATTAAAATTGTGTGTAAAGATAATTATAGATATAGCCTAAAAATGTATGACTAGAAAAAAAACTGTTCATATAAATTATCAAATTTTGATACATTTAGAAATTCAAAAAAACACATAACTAATGCCATGATGAACAGCGGAATAAGATACGAGAATAGAGCAAGAAACTACTAATACAAAAATGTCTATGTAGACAAACTATTTAAATCACACATTTAACATGTCAACATAAAGCTATGCAAATCATAAAATATACCATAATAAGGTGCTAACTAAGTTTTTATATGCTTCAGAAGCAAAGCAGACACTTCTGGTTATCCAAGGTGTCTCAACAAAGCTGGATACAATCAGATTTCTTCTCTTTGGAGCTATTGGCTTGTATATTTCATATCAAGCTTTATCGAATTTAAGTTTTACTTAACCATGAAACTCGTACCTGATAAGTAATAGATACAGTAATAAAAATTTACATACAAAATTGCAGATCTAAAGCTTCAATCCCTAATAGGGCTCATCCTTTCCTTCTTTATTTTTGCTTTTCCAGGTACGCGGTGGCGCTCACGCTTCCTGCTTGATGAAGAGCACGATGAGGAAGGACTGGAGTCTGGTGGTGACCCAGCATCATCTGCTGTTATCATATTTTCTGGCGTCGAAGGCTCAAGCACGCTGTTTCGTAAAGCGCGACGTTGTTCTTCTGTATGTTGGGGACATCTGGTTGAGCTGAAATAATGTTATTACATAAATTTTTATAAATCTTACTTATTTAACAACTCAAATCACTTAACTGGTAAAAATTGGCTTGAAAGTAGGCTGCTGTCAGCATAAGACAGCACATCTTATAAAAAAACAAGCTACATGAATGTAAAGAAGTCATATGCCAGACTAGTAACAGAACTAAACAGAACAGCATTTTGTATAGTGTCATAACACACATTATAAGACTGTGAAAATAATTCTTACCGAGTACACAGTTTCTTGGTATGTTCAGAGACGACTCCGCAGATCTGTGTTAATAAATTCTTCTTGTCAGTGGCTGACATATTGTCATACGTATTTATCCCTTCATGATTAGTCGTTGTCTCTGTCACTGTAGTGGTGGCACCATTCGTACGATTGTTGCCACTGTAAATTAAAACGTTTTCCCCAATTACAAAATGCTCTACACATTTCGATAGTCAAAGAAAAATTTAAAAGACAACACCATAAGTTTGCTATTGATGAGAAAAATAGACAATAGATTGTGCATGAAACTAAATCTATGCTCTATATCATCATGAAGCATAAAATTTACTTATGCATCTTCGTAGGCCTCCTGTTGGAACTTTTCATCCTTCTTTTCTTTTTTTCTCCAGAGAAAGCTGCACCGGACCAATCGGCATCATCTTCATCATCACTTAGGAGTCCTGCATACGAAGTAGGTTCACGGCTATTGGAAGCAATCCTCCTTGACGCTATACGAGAACTGTTGCGACCCATGCCTGTAATAGAAGTAAAGTAAATTGTATTCTCTCCTCTGGCCGCAGACTGGAAACCCATGTGCTCTGGGCATTAGGACAATTTTACTTTTTAATTTGATAACAATATTAGTGTTAAGAAATAAGTTCAAGGTGATGTATACTTTTAAGGGTATAAACTGAGAATTTCGACGCTTAAGTAAGCTAAAATATTAAAAAGCATTTACCCATGCATTTCTCAAGATGTGGAGCAAATCTCGCCGCCGACACAGGTCGATCGCAGTTTGGACACGAGCAGTTGGTGTCCAATGTCTTCTTTACAACAGAAAACCCGAAAACATCGCAGTCATTTGAATTCACCACTAAGAAATTATCATCCGCCTCCATTTCGCCTTCAATGAGGTCCGTCAATCCCGTCTTTAAGCCATGATGAAACTCAAAAATAAATCCCATTTTTAATTCATCTAACAAACTCTCACAAATATACTCAGATGCAATTTCAACATTGCTTTCATTTTCCATGAGTTCAAAGAAACGAACATTTAAATCGTGCACGCTAAGTTCACTAATTACTACAGACATTTTAAGAACAGCGCACGGACGCCGATATTTCGCAAACGCAGACTTCAACGAGACTCGTCCGCCATTTTGTTAGAAAGCGTAGCGCTCCGTTTTACGTTTATGAAAAAAAGACAAACGAAAGATCTGTCTCAAAGATAATAGTATCAAAAATATCTCACAAAATTAAAGACTTATTTTTTATATCACAAAGTAAATATTATTTTTTAAAAATTGAAAGTTTAAAAAAGACACGACATGTTTTGTAAAAAATAATTAATATTTTATAAATCTTTAATGATGTAACGTCACGTAAATTGAAACGTTATTTGGCCAATCAGCAATCGCATGGGAAAGGATGTGTCCTCTAACTTTTCTGTTTTGAACTTGCGGTGACAGTTGTGTTTGCCGGCAAACGCGGTGAGATTATATTTAAATAAGGGTAGATTTAGTTTATTTTGTTATTTTAATATACAATAACTAAGTCAACTGACTTTTAAAATTAATTAATTAATCATTAAAATACTTTAACTGTAAAAGTACAATAACTGATAATAACTATATAAATAAATTTGATGATCATGCATTTATGAGTAAATTATAAGATAAGCGAATTGTATAAATAAATGAATACTTAGATAACGTTGTTACTTTCCACTTAAATACGTCACAAAAGATGGTTTATAACAATTTTCCAAATATTAATCCAGTTGTTTAGTTTGTAGATAGTCTTAAATCTTAATATGGAGGAACTAGTGCCACCTGTATTTACCCCGCTTACCAGCCACTACGCCATTAACTATGATGTTATACCAGACTATGCCCAATATCTTTCTAATGCTGGTTTTAAAACTATATTGGGTGAGTAACAAAACTATGTATTAATAAACTTTTCGAAGCTTTATTTAAAATAATGAAACATTAATTGTATTTAATTAAAATATAAATATTTTTAACAGTTGGCGGAACTACAGGAGAGAACATGTGTTTGAATGTAGAAGATAGGAAGAAATTAATGGCAGTTTGGAAGAATGAGGCTGATAAATACAAAATAAATATTTGTGCCCAAGTGGGAGGCGCGCCATTGCCTGATGTATTGGAATTGGTAATTGTAGTTGCTTCTATAATCTCACAGGAGTATAAATACGATGCATTGCTAACTTTTTCTTCTTTTTATATTAGCATATGACCACAATCCACCTCATGTTAAGCTAGTGTGTTGTCTTTAAGGAATGATAACTGCTTCAGGCAGTAGCCGTCCCTGCTAGTTGACTTGAGGTTGATGTCCAGATCTTGTATATCCAGTTTCATAGTTCCAAGTTGATTCCGGAATTTATACATTTACATACAAATAGCAAATATTTTAATTTAGTTAATAAATTTTATATGCTTAATGAGTGATGCGCTTTCCAGGCGAGTTATGCACAATCTTTAAAAGTGGATTCTATAATGACATTGCCCGAGCTATATTTTAAACCTAAAAATGCATATGAATTGGGATTTTATGTGAAACAAGTTGCTGAGGCTGCATCCAAGTTGCCTATATTGTACTATCATATACCCAGCTTTACTAATGTTGAAGGTACTTACTGTGTAGAGTTCAAAACTTCAAATGGCATTCTGCAATATAAAGCAAAATAGATGAATCATTGTTGGCGTAATTTTTGGCCAATGATAATAATCTATTGTGACTGTTTACTGTATCCTATAAGTAAATAAGAATTTTAAAAAATATGAAAAAATTAACTTTCCATATGATGTCTGAAATGCAACTGAGCGTTTTATAAAATTTAATGTTGAAAGTTGAGTAGATGAATATATGAGGTAAATACTTTTATTCCAGTAAATATGGTTGAATTCGTTAATTTGGCTAACATAACCATACCTACATTCAGGGGTTTGAAATTTACATCAAATGATCTGTGTGAGGCAGCACATGTTCACAAGAGCTTGAATCCAAACCAAAACATGTATTTGGGTGCTGATACGGTTTGTACTATTTAATTACCTTTCATTATTAATAATCGTAATGAAACATTTTTTAAATCATTCTTGTTTGATTTTAGCTCCTAGCTCCAGCCAGAATTTTAGGAATCAAGTCGGTTATTGGGACTACGTTGAATTTTATGCCGTTAGTAGCGGAAAAAATTTCGTTCGCCATTGACGGTGGTGACATAAACACTGCCAGATCACAACAAAAGATATTAACAGCGGCTGTAGAAGCAATTACGAATGAAGGTAAGGAAATCACTAAGTTGCTAAAAACAGAAATTTAATAGGGAATAATTCAATGTGGCGATACGTGGACGATGTATATATCCTTGGGTCCTATTAATATAGTTAGACCTAACATTTTATTTATTTATTTTTGTAGAAATAGCTTCAAAATATAATTCTCCATCTTATATCGTTATCTCAGTGGTTTTTGAAATGCTCAATACAACAACGATGAATTTACGCAAGCAAACTGCGCGTAATAACAACTTTAACACTAGAACTACCAACCGGTCAAAATGATTGGATGACTTGTGACAATGTATTAAATATAATTCACTAAATCTATTGTAGAATTGTAAAAAATAGAATCGTCTGGAAAAAATAATGTGTAAGGTTTTATTTACATAAAACTCTTGTGAATAATTTTTGAAACCGGTCATATTGACCAGTTGGTAGTTCTAGTGTTAAATTGCGATTTTGTAGATCCCGGCTATATAATAATTTTGAAACAGCTGCTGAAAAAATTATATATCATAGTTTTCGAAAGTTATGCTACAATGATTAAAAACTTTAGAATTAGTTTTTTTTGTATTCAATACAGAAATCCTTGTATCATAAAATCTGGGAGAGATAAATTATCTTCTGCCGGCGACTGTTGACTAAGGACCCAGAAGTACACAGATTTTATTATATATAATATATATCTATATCTAAATTTTTAGTATTGTTTTCTTTTTGTTATCAGGGGATTGGGTGCCTGCAATGAAAGCTACGATGTCTATGGTCTCAGGAATAGAAATGGGCCCACCCTGTCTGCCACAAAAGGAGATTAGCGGTGGTGCAAGACTTAAGATTAAAGAGAGTATGCGCGAATTAGGTCTCCTCTAAAGTTATAGTCTTGAATTCTCAAATCAAAGGGTGCTTTTGAAGACGGATTAACTTTTTCCTAATGTGACATATATATTTTTTAAACTTTGTACAATTTTATATCATTTTTAATTAATTTAATGCTAAAAATATGCATTATGCATTTTATATTAGGTGTTGGAATTAATTCGTAGCGTTTGATGAGAGATGACGTGGTGATTACAGTTTTCTGTTTTTACCATCAGAAACAAATTTATCGTAAATCAGCTGTTATTAGGTGTTATTTTTACGACGAATCTTATTCTTAATAGTTAATAACAATAAGTTACAGCTATTTAAATATGTCAAAATTTATTCCAAATAAAGTGTTTTTGCGGGGAGTTTTATTACATTATTTTAATATGAATAAAAGTGCTGCTGAAAGCCGTCGGATTTTAGTGGTGAACATGCTTTATTAGCTGATATATAATAGTATTTATCTACGTTATTAGTATTAAGTTTTTATTGATTGGGTTTTTATATCTTTATTTTAGGTCTATATTTTTTGATGTATGTTTATAAAGAAATATTGTTGTATTTAAATGTATGGTTTTAAACATAAATGTCTTTTATTTTTATTTAATTTTAATTAAATTTTTTTTTTTTTGTTTCACTCGTTTATATAATACATGTGGCAAGTAATCTTTGTTTATTTCTTACTATGCAAATTTGCGTCATATTGCATGGTATGGTAAATTGTAAATTGTATGTTGTAAAGGCAATTCGTGTTTAAATAACTTTCATTTGAACAACTGATTCATTTTTTATGGAATCCTTTGGAGCTTTTTGTATTGCGGTTCTATTGTTAATTTTTTCTGAGATCCTATTGCACAATAGTATGAGATGGCTGAATAATATTACGGAAACATAACACTATCGCGATATACATTGCATGTTTTGTGTAAAGATGTAAGGAAACTTTTCTTAAGAAACACGTAATGGATGACAGTACCAATGATGTTATAACATTTTCGTGGTACAAGGCTGATGTAAAGTTAGCATCGATCTCGTTAACCCATTTCAGTCTTCTTTCAAATATCGTAGCGGACACGCGTATGCTACATAATCAAAATGGCGCCGGTAAATAGTTACCCAAGCAATGGTGTAGAAAAAGCGCGCGAAAAAATTGAAAATGGCGCGAACGGTAATCACTCGAATGGAAATCAGAAATTTGAAAAGAGTGTTAGTCCGAAAGTGTTGGCTAAAGTTAAAAAGAGTAAAAGTTTTTTAGAATTATCTATAACGAATACTTGCGCGTATTCAGGGAGCAACGAGAGGAAAGTTCTTGTTATTTATACTGGGGGCACGATTGGTATGATGGAGAATAAAGATGGAGGTTGGTTTTTTATTTTAAATATTTTCTGTTGTATTTAAGATGCAGTTTAGTTTTTCTTTATCTTTTACATATTGCCTAATGTTAAATAAAACTTCTAGTAGAATTTTGGCGGGAAAGGGAAAACATGCTTTTTCTATTGTCAATATTTAGCCCATTCTAATGTATGTTAGTAATCTAATGTTATTACACAAGTTTAGGATAATGATTCAAGTCATCTCCATAGTTCCGCCAAATTACCTTTTCGTGTAATCAGTTGTCAAAGGGACTAAGAATCCCAGTACAGCCAATTTAACTCATTAACTGTTAGCTATTGAAATGTGTTTTTATTTATAGATATAGCAAGCGTTCGTTAAGGAAATATTAACAATACGAATAGATTATTTTCTTGTTTTTCATGTCAGGTTAATTTTATTATTAAAGAAGAACATTAGTAAATGAGAAATTCAATTCCTACCACGAATATTTATTGACACGCTGTTTTTAAAATTGAGATTTGTAATATCACAAAGATTCATCAATTGCAGTCAGTTTATTTTTTTACGTAAATACAAGAGTACAAATAAACTATTCATTTTATTTAAGGTAATAGTTTTGTTATCATCGTAGGATTTTTTTTTTCTATATCGAAAAGTGGTAAAAAAATTGACAGTATTTTTAACAAATATTGTATTATTGAATTGTTATCGCTATATGACTTCAATCTCAAACCAGGGAATTCCAAAACTGATTGCAATGTTATTGAATAGGCAACAAACATGTTTTTATGAACTTAAAAATGTTACAGTTTTAATACCACGGGAAAAAGCATTTGAAAATTTGATAAGAAGCTTCCCTCAGTTACACGACGCTGAATATTACAAGGAGAGACAAAAGCATTCGGGCTTCGATTCTTCCTACTTGATATTGCCAGGTAAATTTATATAAAGATATAGTTTATTAAAGATAACGATATGTGACACTTACTCCAGCTTAATATCGACAAAATATTGGCTTCGTGCCAATATTTAAAATTCAACCAAATTTGGGAATATAATTAAAAGCTAATTAGTGTTAGTATTGCTTCAAGTATTTTTGAGCTGTCAAAATCAAAACATCCGTCACTGACAGCTCATAAATACTATATTAAGTAATCTTTATGAATGCTATAATTAGAGTATAGGCTTAATATACTCTAAGCATTCATATTAAGGGGTAACATACTAGGAACAAGGTGTTACGCTTACGTTATTAGTCCAGCGGGCTAATGTGATTTAATCAGCAACTAACCCTCTTTGTTATAACACGTGTTTTTGTATTTAAATTGATTGATTTTATTTGTCTCCCCTCGTTTGTGGCTTCGACATGGTCACCACCACTGCTGCATATGCTGGCCTAAAATTAAAATGAATTAATATCAACAGATGCGAAAGACCTAGATATGAAGCTGTTTTATAAAATTTATGAATATGAAAATCTGTTGGATTCGTCCAATATGACAGTTGAAGAGTGGATTAGGATCGCCAAAGATGTTATGGTAAGTTTCTTCAAACGCATTACTATAACACGACGACTGCTTTTTAGGGCTAGGGCTTAATAGTAGAGCTTCCTCAGATGTTCGATAAAAACAATTATGCCAATGTTAAGTATTTAGAAAATAGTCCAAACAGAGATTACTTTTTTTTTGATACAGGCAATCCCAGACGCATCCACCTGGGATAATTTTCCAGACAAGCGGAGCACTTTGTTCCGAAAAGCTGCGACGATTAATAGATCAACAACTAAGTCTATAATAAAAAATAAATGATAAAATAACCTACAATTGAATGGTAGGGCTTATGAACGTGACTTAACATAATGAATTAGAACTGTCAAACTGACTTTTTATACCAATTCTTTACTTATGGGCGGTATACAGGTTCTTGTTCTTTTTCATACTGTTTCTTTAGATGTTTTTTTATAGTAGATTGTTGCATATATATTGACCTCTGGCCACATGATGGATGGTTTGAAAGAATTAACAAGTTTTCTGCATGTGCTTAGCTCTAGTTTATTGGTAGATATATTTTAGTACGTACTAACTCTTTCGTATTTGACCTCAGAAATATTATGAAGAATATGACGGATTTGTGGTACTTCACGGCACAGACACATTGTCTTATACGGCGTCTGCACTCTCCTTTATGTTAGAGAATATTGGGAAGTGTGTCGTGCTTACTGGATCTCAGGTAAAAAGAGGGAATTGGGAGGATTCTTGAGGGCGATTCGAGTGGAGAGGAACTTAAGGAATATATTAAGGGACGTATTTGAGTAATAAATTTAAAAAACAAGACAATCTCGTTCTAGATACCTATATTTGAACCTAGAAGTGACGGCGTGGATAATTTCGTTTCTTCACTTATAATCGCAGGAAGTCTTAACATTCCGGAAGTTACCATTTATTTTGATGGAAAACTTTTTAGAGGTAACAGGTAAGATTTTAACTTGGTTCAATTTTTTTTAAATTACAATTCCTTGTTGTATTTATTTATTTAATACCTTGTTAGGGAATTTAGTTTTTTTTGCCATATCACGGGTAAAAATTACAAATTAACCGTCCAGTGTGACATTTCTATATTTCATTCATATATCTTTTCTTATTACTAATATATTATGTTATTTATTGTGTATTAAACCACATTACATTAATTTGAGTTATGCTATATTTAAGTTATATTAAGAAACATAAAGCGAATGTGCAGCGCCAAGACAAACCAACAATGGTTGTTGGTGGCAAGGCAAACAAACTTTACGAATTGATTTTAGAAATAAACGTTTATTATTATTTATTTATTATATATACAATTTGCCCTTGCACTAACATAATCATAATAGACTAATTATTTTTGGGGATACATACATATTATTATTTACATCAATTGAAATACAGTAATGCCCCGCTTTACGCGAGGGATACGTTCCGGAAAAAACTGAAATTCCCGCGACTTTAAAGAAGTTGATGACTACATTATGTTTATACGCACTCTTTCGCGTAATGCGGGGCAATTTTGGGCAAATTTGAATTTCGCGTTATAGTGAAACCGCGCATAACGGAGTCGCGTAAAGCGGGGTATTACTGTACGTATAGAAATCTTTTTTGTCGCGTAACGAATTTATTCGAAAGTTAATTGTTTCTAATTAATCAGCTCGTATGACGAAGTGATTAAATTATTGGATATTTGAAAAAAATAATTAATTATAATTGATTATATAATTCATTGGATAGCATGAATGCCATAGTAAATGTTTAAAATCTGTACTTACGCAACAGTCAAACAAAAGTTAGTCGTGTTTCAATTGTTTCTTCAAAGCCAATAAGTCAATAAAATGACAGCCGATCTTCAGCGTAATCGTAATTGAGCGTATTCTTAATCGTATCCTTAGGTAAAGTGTATGTTTTGTTTGTAGAACAAGAAAAATATCAGCGAATAATCTCTACGCGTTTGATTCACCGAATTGCGTACCCTTAGTGGAAGTTGGCATTGATTTTGAAGTGAACAAAAAAGCAATATTTCGACCGAATAATATTGAGAAAATTCACTTGCATGAGAGAATGTCGCAAAATGTCGGACTTCTAAGAATATTTCCTAGTATTAGTGCTTCTGTTATTAAAGCATTTTGTCAACCACCAATCGAAGGTAAGCTCTCATTCAAAACCAATAATAAATTGATTCAGTCGTCCTCATATAAACTACTATTTTTTTTTCAACTACCACTTTTTAAATATAAACTATATATTTACAAAAAAAAACTACTTACATATTTATGAGCGTATAAAAATTACAAAAAAAGTTTTTGTTAACCATGAAACTCAATGAACGCATTTGTAGTGTATTCGCAAGGGTCAAGTTAATTTCTGTGAGATTTCTGTAGATTTGTCTTCAATTCAATAGATTATTGATGACTCGAAAAGGTTTTATGCAATAAAAAAAATTACATAGTCATGTATTCATAGCTAACGACCGTACTAGGGTCACAGAAACCTTTGCAGGTAAAAAAACAAGTACTCTACTAAAATTAATAAAGTCTATACTCAATCATAATCAATCATGACGACACTCGACAGTTTAGCACCTTGGTAAAGAGGCGTGTTAGAATTAGCTGTCTAAATAAAATGCACGCGTGAACAGTTATATTTGTTATTATTGTAATAGTAATTGATAGTGCTAATCAAAGTCGTCCGATCACGTTTTCAAATCTTATGCAACAAAGTTTTCCGTCAACTGTTTACGCACGCTTTCAAGATCAAGGCCCACGAGCATAATATTATTGTTGATTTTTAATTATATAAATACATGTTTTTATTACTATGAATATGATCAACGTAAGGTTTCGGCGGCTCCCTCTTCTTTAATTTTAAGTTTTGTAGATTTAGGTAAGGCATTATGGGGCTGATATGTATAGGCAGATAAAAGTTTCAATTTAAAAAATAAATAAATAAATGATAAACGATGGTGGGTAGTTTTTTATATGGTGGGTATATATGGATATCCTAAAAGTGGAGTTTAAAGTGGTAATAAGTGAACTTGAAGTAAAAAAAGTTTTAAGTGTCGCTACTTCAATTTTATATTCCATGTAAATTCGTAATTCTATATTTGAAATAAAACCGACAGTTGTATAGATTTTTTTAAACCAATGATTTATAAGTAAAATGAAAACAAAAAAATATTTAAGTAACCCTGTACTAGGTTCGAAAACTTATGCTACTGGGTACCCCAACCGAACTAGATGTATAAAACTGAACAATATATAAACAAAACTATTAGAATATAAAGAACTATTAGAATAAATACACTTATCAAAACATATTTAAAATCTAACACGAATCAAATTCGCTCTCAAAATTCCCTATAAACAGCTCAGTCTGATTGTAGGACCATCTAGAAAGATGATCATACAATCTTGACTTAGCCTCCACGTTTAGTAAAGGATAAATATTTATTTTTTTATTTATCCTATTCTATATATTACGGGACCCATGTAACCCATGTTCGTGATCAATCTCTCTTAATGTACAGGTGTGGTCCTTGAAACATATGGAGCTGGGAACATCCCGTCTAACAGAAAAGACATATTTGAAGTCATAAGCGCAGCTGTAAAACGCGGAGTAGTGGTAATCAATATAACTCAATGTACGACTGGATCTGTGAATGAGCCTATTTATGAAACCGGGAAGGTAAGAAGTATAAATAAATAAAAATTGACGATCTCTCTGTTTTTGAGTTATCCAGGTGCTGGATTCGATTAAAAGACACATTTATTCTAAGTTTTTCTTATAGGTTATGTTTGTTTTGATACCTTATTTTTAATGTATATACTATATTTTGTTATAACCAATATTTCTTAATATTTCAGGAGTCAAGGTAATCAGTTCAAAGTTTAGACGTAATAAAAAACGCAAATAAAATTTGCGTAAAAATATTTATACAAATTTTTAAAGGCACGTTCGTGATTGAATTATTGATAATGTATTGTTTTTAAATTTATTTTACGATTCATTAATTTTTGCCAGTTTATCGCGCGGTCAACACTGGCGCTGATGACATATCAACTATAATATAACATAATACAAAACAAATGATTACTAAAATTATTAAAATTCTAATAAAAAAACTTTTTAACTAATTTAAAAGACTATGTCGTCGACAGAAAAGAGGTTGCGGTTAATAGTGTATATATGTTTATAAATAAATCTGTCAATTTGAATTTGGAATGAAACAAAAGAGGAACGCGAAGGACGTGCGAGTGGGGACTTGGATGTTGGTTGCGAATGGGAACGGATGTGTGTGCTTAGATTATAAGAGATTGGTAATTTAGTGTAAATACAATTTTAAGAGTTTTCATTGATACAGTCCACTTGCTCTATTGGCTACATACTACAGATTAAAAATAATCAATACAACGTTGTCCATTTTACAGATGATAGCGGATTGTGGGGTTATATCCGGTTACGACATGACACCGGAAGCGGCCCTTACAAAATTAGCCTATATTATATCTAAGACTGAACTTTCATACAAAGAAAAGACTGAGGTAATCATTCTTACCATAAATATAGGTGTAGGCCGAGTACTAATTTTATAGTTAACGTCAAATTTGTGTCGATTATTTTTATTTCCATAATTATTTAAAGAAATGTTAAACAATGTATGAATTTCAGCTTATGAGGACAAATATTAGAGGCGAGCTAACGAATACACATTCAATTGTTTTAGAGGTAAGCGGTCTATACCTACTGGTTTATATAATACTGAATCATATTAAAAATAAATAAATGTATGTACAACTTTAACTCTATAAAATAGACATATAAATAGAATCGGACAACCTGAATTCGAAACAAATATCTAATTAAAAAACCAATATAATAATAATAATAAATTCTTTTTTGCTATAAAAATAAAAAGGCGAACTTAATCCCTTTAAGCATTTTCTGCCAGTTACCCTTTCCATCTGTGTCCAATATATCTTTCTTCCAGGACAACACACTTATAGACGCGTTGGCTAATAGCTTAAAAATTACTTCACCAAAGAAATTAATAGAAGTAACAGAGCAAGTATTTACATCTCTGTTACTGTATGCGATTGACCATAATGATAAAATTGCTGTCAAGAAGATGTTGGGTAAGCAGTTCACGTCTGTCTTCTTCTATTATATACAATTTGGAATTATTCAAACCCCATCCTTACAAGCCACGTGTATCCTCTATTTAATAATTTGTGATTCTTTAGACCAGTGTTTCCCAAAGTGGACCCCACGCCCCACGCCCCACAGGGGGGCAATTTGATTGTTGGGGGAGGGGGAGGGGGTTAATTTAACGAATTATTAAAAAATTGCGGTAATTATTAGGTGTAATTTCGCTTGACGTGACCAAAATATCAACTGGGTGTTTGGTTACATAGGGGGGCATAAGGATTTTAGGTGGGGCATGGCACAAAAAAGGTTGGGAAACACTGCTTTAGACACACAACTTTTATTTTAGATATGGGGGCAGATGTGAACGCTCAAAGTTCCGAAGGGAGAACTCCATTGCACGAAGCTATATACAAAGGAAATGAGTCAATAATTGAATATTTACTACGGAACGGTGCTAATGTACATTTAAAAACAAGGTATGTCTATGACTGCAGCTACATCCCTACTAATATTATAAATGTGAATGTGAATTTGTTTGTTACGTTTTCACGCAACAACTACTTAACCGATCATGATGAAACTTTGTACACATACTTTTGGAGGTACTTGAAATAACATAGGATACTTTTTATAGTAAAAAATATTATTTTTTACTATAGTTTCCAACTGACTATAGTTTCAGCTGTTTGGAATCATATTGATTCATTTCTCTTGAAATGATCTCTGATACTTATTTAATGATTTAAATGCGAGCGAAGTCGCGGATAAAAGTTAGTATAGTATATATATATTCAATGGGAAAAAGATAAATATGTAGAATGCTGCACTTTTATGTATTATAGAATACGCATAAAAACAACGTCTATCTCCGACGCAGTATGGAGCCCGACTAATTAAATGTAGGGCAATTACCCTACTTCTGCATTGCTACTATGAAACGTGGGTAACCTTTATAAAATCTTTAGGTTATACTTCGTCTTTGTAATTTTATTTCGAAATTAATATTTTGATAAATTTGTTATAGGCTCCTTGAAACAATTGAAAGTTATTCAATTGTTAATTTTATAATTTGAAAGACTTAACCTCATGTTAAGATAGAGTTCAGCCCACGAGCAGAGATTTCATTATTTCATTTTATTTTCAGGTGTGGTGAATCTTCCCTTCTCACAGCAATACAAAGAGACGATCATAGAGCAATAGAATTATTATTAAAATGTGGTGCACACCTGTCAAACACAGATCCTAAATCAATAACAGAGCTCATGTCATTAGCTGCTAGAAATGGGTCGTTAAAGAGATTGGAATCTTTGAAAATGGCCGGCGCTGATTTTAGTTTATGTGATGAAATGAAGCAAACAGCTTTGCATAAAGTGAGTATATTGTTATTATACTTGGACCTATGTTGTGTGACGGTTCTCTCATAGGTTGTTTGGAAGAAAAGACCAATTATCATCGTTTCTCAACCATTTTTATGCCGCGACTCACGAAAAAGCCAAAAAGTTAAGTAAAAAGTCTTGCGACCCCCCACACATTACATCTTAATATTTAGTTTTATAACACTACACTAAAATCTATTCCTTTAATAAACGAATCCTTTGTACCTATATGTAGTTTGTATTTATTATTTTTTCAACAGACTGTGACCCCCTTTAAAAACAAACTCGAAAAACAAAGCGGGGGCTTGAGAAACGATGCTCTAAGTAAATTTATTTATGTTAGCTTTTATGTTTACATATATTTTTGCTTAATTATTGTTATTATTAATTGTTACATACAACTCGAAAGCCGACTTTGGAGTCAAAATTTTTTAGTAGTGTTTTTGTAGTTACAAACCCGTTAACAGTGGCGCTGCTTACTTGTCATACAGAATCGTTGGAACAAATCTCAAACCCTTCGTAATAGCCATAATAATACATTCAAATGCTAACTAAATTATATGTTGTTACAATACATTTATAATTTGTTTCTTTTCAGGCGGTCATATGTAACAAACCTGAAGTCGTTCGCTTTCTGCTGAACAGCCAAATGCAGGCACCTACTAAATTATACAACGACTATCGCGACGCCCTTGGCCTCACGCCATATGAATATGCCCTTAAGTTAAACAATAAGGATGTTTTAAATATATGGTCTAAATAAAATTAATAATAATTTATTTTAAATTATATATATTTTTTGTATATACAATGGTAACTTAATAAATAAATTAATTATAATAAGTTGGCTTTTTTTTTCACATACATGTTGGACGCACGTTACGAGAAATTGCAACGATCGTGTTGTACAGTTCCATAAACAAAACTGCTTTTGTGTGCAGTATTTGGAGTTGCTGTGCTATTTTACAAAAAAAAAAAACAGAAAAGAAAAGACATACTTCAAAAAATTCAAAAGGGTTAATATTTTATGTATGTACACAGATACATATGTACATAATGTACATAATCAAAAGATATAAGCCACATTTTATCGTAACGTTACACACAAGCTTAAAATATAGCTTATAACTGTGATTTTCTGATAATGCTTCTGATATCTTTCTATTTTGACCTTGTCCTTGAGTTCAAACGACTAGTGACTCCTGGCTTTGTTATTATCTAAGCCCAGACATATTTTTAACTAACATATTTAATTTCGCGTCGTCTACAGCACAAATATAATCGCATTTTTGTCTTGACCAACCTGTCCTTAACGCCTCTTCAATAGCGGTCGAGTTCATAATATTCGAAAATATAATATTTCTGTAATGTGAACAAAGTTAAAATACATTAGTTATGTGAGAGAATATTTACAATAATAAATGTTATTTAGTCATCTCTAAACGTTCCAATGAATTACGCGGTATATGTTCAATTGTTCATACCGCCTGATATTAAGCTAAATCATAGACTGTCCGTTAGTCAATGGAGTAGCGAGCTTAATTGGCGCCGGGGACACAATACCTTTTTAGCGCCCCCACCCCAACTATATAATATTATGTTTAAAATATACTCGCAAATTAATAAATAAATGAAGTAAAATAAATAGTCATAGACGCAAGCTAGGCTTTAAATTTGAGACAAAAAATGTAGTTAAGAGGAATTTTTTGTTTTGCGGACTATTTGGCGCTCCTTTGTGATCCCCCCCTGGCCTCTTGAATAGACGAAAGTGCACTGTTCATGTTGACACGTTACATTAGGTTACTGAACTACATCATTTCATGATTATACTTAATCCTGGACTAACACTTGTTAAATCTAATCTGAATCTTAATGCTTTCCCTTCTTCACCAATTATGAAAAAATCACACGTATAGGAACACAATTCATATTTAGTTTGTTGTCTTGTTTTAAAAACGAACGTCTAATACTAAAAACTTACCTAGATATACGTTTTAAAGCATGGAAAGAAGTAAAGTTAGTATGATTCTTGGCCGCCAAACAAACAAGCCTCGAAGTACAGTCTTGAATGTTATTATTATTCTCTAAAAACTTTGAACTCAATTCTAATAATTCGTGGCCACTAAATACCGCTTCGTCCAATACTAAAAATATAATACATTAAACAGTTGAAATAAATTTATATATCTTCTTTTATTAATGATCTCAGATAATCTATTAAAGACAATTCTGCCAATGTCGAGTATTCGAGCTATAACTCAATAAGAATAAGAAATTATAAAATTTTAATTCACACGTAAACCCTCATGTCAAGAAAAGGCCAAATTTATATATAAAAAAATCTCTCGCATATGCTAAATTTGTAATTAACTTATTTTTTTTATAATACACTATTAACCAATAACATGTACAAGTAATAAAATTTTAGTGTATAACGCATCCTATTTTGATATTAAAATCATTAAGGCGGCATAGCGGAGGTTATGGCTGTAGCGGATTTTCTTGTTTCAAACAAATATAAAAATATTCAAAATAAATGAGTAAAAAGGCTTCAATATTTATACTATATATTTTTATGAATTCATTTTCAAACTGATGTCAAGTCATCAATGACAAATTATGTCAAACACAATGTGATGGAAAAAATTTAGTTTCAGGAGGAATTTGGGTTACAAAATAAAATTTTCAGTTTATTCCCGTTTAAAATGATCCATTGATTCAAGAAATCGAGCCGAAATATATCATCAAATCATCGTAAGTATTTCATTAAATATTGTTTTTTGTTATTTATTTCTAACTAAATCTATAGTTGAAATATTGATTTCGTTTTCTAAAAAACGTTTTATTAAGCGATGAAGGTGCTTGAAGATCAAGAAATATGTTCAAATATTGTTAAACTCGGCAGGTCATGGAGCAAATATACATGGTGGAAATTTTCATAGACAAAGTGTCTATATTTCTATCAGAACATGAGGAAAATGTCGCACCAAAGAAACTTACTATGAAAGTAAAGTTTGGACCAAAAAATCAGTTTATAATCAAAGAAGGTCAACTAGCCAAACAAGAGGCAACTAAAGGAGGCGAAGTAATCGAATGCGATGAACAAAAAAGAAGGAAATTTACGAGAACAATTAGAGTGGGAAAGTCGATGCTATTCCCGTCATATCCTGATACCTTGCTGAAGATTCTCAGCTCATTTCCTCTAGAATTAGAAGTATGGGACGACGATGAAAAAGAACATGAGATTTTTGTTGGAATCGGTACCATGTTGTGGGATACCGAGTTTTTCTTCATGTTAAAAGATAGTTCGGATTTATGTAAACGAGTGGAGCCATTGTCGATAAAACAAATAACGCCTCTAATGGCTGAGTGTTGTTGTAAACAAGTGGGAGAAGTGCATTTCATATTGCGTCTGAGCGCTCTGGGTGACAGCATCATTACTGAATTTCAGCAACTTATGAAGTTTCCTGATTCATTTGTATTTAGAACAAATAGAGCTCCGAGCATGTTCCAATGCCAAAGAATTGAAGAGGGCGACCCGAATTTCTGTATGGTTGGTAGTCTTTATGAAACTACTACTCTGGAAGACCCAACGACCACTGCGAACGCAGATGATAAATTAGAAATATGTACAGAACTTCAAAGTTGTGGAGCTGGCAATGATAAATCAAAATGCCCCCCTGGATCCCCACAACCGAAAGAAAAGCCACCGAAAACCTATGCTATTGACAAGATTCGCATGGGAGACATTACTGGACCATGTGGTAATACAAATTGTGTGTTAGCACAAAAGGTAAAAACCTATATAAGAAACTTGGACTCATATAAAAAACAAGCTGCTTCATTACCTAATAAAGATGATAAAGTGACTAAAAAGGTATGTGGAGCTTGTGTTTGCAAGGACGACCGTTGGCATCGAGGAAGCTGTTCCGAAAGTGCTGGAGGTGAAGTGACGGCTCTGTGCAAAGGTTGCGGAGGTCAGGCAAAGCCCGGTCATACCTGTGACGAGCAAGAAGCTAAATTGGGTGTATCATCAGCTGATAGAACTGTAGCTTATGTAACGTTAAATGTTACTGATGTTCCAGATTTCAAAGACGCTCTTAATGTAGGTAATAGTAAGTCCGTAAATGTTAATAGTACGAATATCGGTCGTGGTTGCTGTTGCGGTAAGCCTAAGAATTTACAGACTTTCCAAAATAATCCAGACTTAGCTAATTATGTCTACTCGGATGTCAAAAGTATTGGTTCAAATGCGTGTTGTGGCTGCAATAAATCTAGAACTGAATGCGTTTCCTTATGTACTTCTGAAGAAAAAAGTACAAAATCAGTATGCAATATGGCAGACCATAATAATCCCTACGTATACAACGTAGCGCCAATAACAGATGCAATGTACCAAAAGTGCACTAACAGAGATGAGAAGGATTGTTATTGTGAGCCACCTAAGCCCAAACCACCATGCAGTACTTTTGACTGTGAATGTATTTCAAAAGGAATTAATTTAGCAACAAGAAAGCGCCATAAGCCATTCTGTCCATTGTATAAGCATAAGCCAACGTGTCCGGTTAGTAGAATGCATGAAGACCAGGACGAGGAAAAGAAGAAGAATGATGATGACGAGGACGATCTAGAACCATTGCCATATGGGTTACCGCCGATAGAACTGGGACCTTGTCCTGTTATGGGTAGACCGTGTACTGTGCCAGATGGATTCGCAAGAATGTATAGGATAGCTGAGCAGCCTCCACAACCACCAAGCTATAGTGATGCGGGCAAAGTATGCTGTTCGAAGGAATTTGAAAGAATTAAGAAGGCGCTGCAAGAATATATGAGATATGAGAAAGATGACGATTTTAGATGTGTAAATAAGTTTGATGTTGATACAGATAGAAGATGTTGCGATAAAGAACAAATGCTCTTGGCGATGACAGGCAAGGCATGTTGCGGATCACACAAGATTGCAATTCAAGAGAAGTTTAAAGAAACTAAAAACTAAATTTATAATGAATTTGTGAAAATTTTATTTTGTAACCAATATCAATACATATTTTATTCTTACACTACTTCAGTCAGACCACATATAAAACCAGCAATGTAATAAATAAAACCATTTTTTTTAAATATTGTAGTTTATTTATTCTCTAAAACCTGTTAATAATATGAGTAGTGTAAATTGAAAATGTAGGAATATTTTCAGAAATTTGTAGTGAATAATATTCAAGCATGGCGGACGAATCGAAGAAGGCCAAAAAGAAGAATCCAGCTACTAAATATAACTATACGTTTGGAGATTTATATCCTGGTAAGAGAGTTTAAATGACTTGCTGGCAGTCGTATGGCGTTTATTTTAATGTATATAATAATGTTTCAGGAGTTGTGCTGGGTCATAAAGTATGCAATCCTTTAATGAATGCTGGATATCCAGTTCCTGCAACCATGGGATGGCTGTGGACAGCAACCGATGTTCCAGGCATGAAGGTAATGCGCAAAAATATTTAAGCTTATATGTTTCAGAAATACCAACACTAACATAACTTGAATATTTTCCAGCCACGTCGTGGATGGCAGCCAGGGATCATAGGCAAAAGTGTTGCAAAGATTATGACGTTTAAATGCCCTCGAGGTACTACTGAAGCTGACAGGAAGAAAGCAAAGGGTAAGAAGGGAAAGAAGAAGGGTGGTGCCGCTGGGGGTGGTGATGGTGGCGGAGGTGGCGACTCTGAACCTGATGAACCTTTGGAACCAAAACCTGCGCTCAAAGTTCAAAGGAAAGGAGATGTCTTTACAATAGAGGTAATCAATGTTGTAGTTTTATTTTGCTGATGAAAATGTATATGATGGCAAATTGTTTATATAAT